>JANHFX010025986.1:0-18900 GCA_027560015.1 Chloroceryle amazona
CCAACACCCAGACTTTGACAAATGAAAGAGCTATTTTTGTATATACATCCACACACAAATAAGCAGATATATGACTCTACATCTGCATAATTACATAGGGTTAAATATATACACATAAATACATGTGTAAGTATATATATTTAGGTATACATATTAGTTTGCTTCTTTATATGTATATAAGGACATAAAGCAGCTCTTAGAAGCTGAAATTCAACTCTCATTATGGAGGCAATATGTGTAATGCTTTCAGTGTCATTCATTTACCTGTATTTAAGACAGTAATGAATTGAGTAATATGATTGACATCTGCCTGGTGTGGCTTCTTTCTTTCATCCAGATTTATACAAGCCCAGAATGTTATTTAATTTTGTTGGTCTTTTATTTTCATCTTATGAAATATTTTCCCAAACTGAGATGGTGGGGCAAAATAAGTTTGATCTGAGTGCCAAACAGGTAAAATATGTGCAGGTTCTCAAATCTTACCAAAGTTTGTTCCATTCTCTCAAATTGTTCACTAAAATATCTTTATCTTTTGCACATAGTTTTAAATATCAAAACAGAAATGATCTCTGCTAGAACCATCCAAAAAAAGCATGGAATCAAGTTATACCACTAATGCTTTCTTCCAAGTATTCAGAATGCTACTGAACAAGTCAAGATGCTAAGAGTGTCCTGGAGAGATGGGTAGGATCCAGCCAGCAGCTAATGTCTGTTGAGTGTGAAGACATGAGTAGAGAAGCTCAAACTGAAGGAGTGAAGTTGAGCCTGGAAAAAGGAGTGGTAGGAAGAGAAGAATTGCTTTAGTTTTTTGCCTTAGTTTCTCACTACTTAAGTCTCTTTTAATTGGCAATAGATTAATTTTCCCCAAGAAGTCTTTTCTGCCTGTGATAGTACTTGATAAGTAATCTCCCTGTATTTATCTTGACCCACAGGGTTTTTCGTCCCATTTTTCCCCCCTTCCCCACTGAGGAAGGGAGTAAGAGAGAAGTTGTGGGGACATTTCACAGCTGGCCAAGGTTAGCTCACTACAAAGACATAGATATGTTTGCCTATCTCCTATTGAAATATTTCAGGCTGCTTAAGATCAGATGACTGACTAAATGTACTTAAACATCTAGTGTCTCTTCTGTACTTACACAAATTTGCCTAAGGATTCTGAGCACCCAGAGCTAGTGTTCACTTCAGAGACATTTGAAGTTGTGAGATACCACAGAAAAGTACACCATTTCCACATAATTCCTTGAGGGTTTGAGTAGAAATTTAATTCAAGGCAAATGTATTTCAAAATTTCACCTTCTGGTATTAAAGGGTGTTCTGCTAATGAAAAACAATAACAGATTTCTAAACAATAAAAGTTGTTTGTTTTTTTTTTTTTGATTTTTATTTAGTGACTGTAACTGAGAATATTTGTTTTCAGTTCACAAATGTTTTCTATAATGTATGAAGGTTTTTCCCTTTTTTTTTTTTTTTTTAATGGTCACATATTAACTCTGTGTGAATGTGCATTTCTGTCTTTGGTTCATAGTTATTTTACACTTGTCTTGATAAATTATCAAGGGATCTCTTTATAAAATTCCTCTTTGTTTCTCATAAGCACAACATTAGCAAGATTTTTTTTTTCATTAAGTTCACATTTATGCATTAAAAGAGGGAGGGCAAACCCCCCACATTTTGTGATTTCGAAATTATTTTTCCCTTTTCTGCATATTTTTTTCTTGCTCATCACTTAGATTTTTTCACTCCCATGTTGCTATTTTGTCAGTGATGACAATATGGAAATCTATACGTATTGGTATTCCAATAGAGATTTGCCCAGCCAAACAGAAGCAAAAAATTATGTGAAT
Organism: Chloroceryle amazona; assembly: GCA_027560015.1. NCBI lineage: Eukaryota > Metazoa > Chordata > Aves > Coraciiformes > Cerylidae > Chloroceryle > Chloroceryle amazona. The sequence continues at coordinate 1,845 of JANHFX010025986.1, forward strand.
ACAAATGTATTAACAGCAAAGATAAATCACAACCTGCAGGCAACTTGAATAAGCTGAGGAAAAAGAGGAAAAGATGTGGGATAGGGAGTGCAGCTTGAAACCAGCTGGAGTCAGAAGATGGAACATCACACATAGAAATCAGGAAACATTTATAAGCATAACTTTTTAGTATCACACAAGCAGAAAATGCAGAGTGATTGAAAAGCAAGCAGGCCCACAACCATACAGCAATGGAGAAGTTTTATCATCTTTCAGAATCATCTGTGCTCATTGTCAGGCGTTTTACAACTCTACCTTGGTTTGGGGGTCTTTTTCTTTCTTCTTCTCCTCCTTCTTCTTCTTATAAAAAAGTTTAAAAAATATGAACTTAGAAAAAGCCAATTTCATGTGCTGTTAATTTAATTCCCAACATAAAACCTTACTTCTTCTGATGGAAAATGAAATTACCCTTTCTACATCCGTTTTATCTGTCAATTAAATTCTTTTTCTTTTCCCCTCTCCTCCCCTCAAAGGAAAAAGAACATGCACATTATTGGTTATATTTTCTGTGCTTGCAACAAAATGAAAGTGGAAAAAGGTGGCATTAACTACAGTAAGTACACAAAACCTGCTTGATTATCATGTAAAGATGCTGGAATGACAACCCTGGAGACTTTGAATCTCCTTTGAGAGGTTGTAGATGTCTAGGATAATTTTCATTTTCCATTTGTCCTGGTATTGCATGGCAAAGCAGTTTTAATAATGGGACTCTTAGCAGCGTTAACTATTAACCTTTCTATTTTGTGGTATCTTAAAGAAATGGCTTTTGGAGGCAACTTTCCCTGTCTGAGTCTGTATGTGAATAAAGATAGGAAAATTAAATGCATCTTTTGGGCAGAAAGACAGGACATTCACTGTGATCCATTCTGTATGATTAATTTTAGGATGATATTTGTCTCTGCTTCATGTTGTCATTATTTGACAGTTATGAAAAAAATCACCTTCTTTGGTCTCGCTTGGTTATTATTTGTATTACCTTAGAGCTGACTGGAAAATAGTATTTGGAAAACAAAACAAAACAAAACAAAACAACAAAACCAGCTTTTCAAAATTGAAAAGAAGAAAAAATGGAGGTAGTTTTGTTTGTTCACTTTTTGAACGAGGACAAAAACACCTTCCAGGACCAAAACAAAACAAAACTGATTCTTTTAATTTTTCAAAAGCAGCACTGAAAAGTAAAGAAAGCAGATGCCATTTGTTGGTAATAGAAAACCCTGTAGCTCAATCACAAAATTCTGTCTGGCATATGAAGTTTTGAAATGTACGGATCTTTATTTTGAGTCAAGCTACCATAGGTAAACTAGCCATAAGGCACTCTGGCTTTCCACATATATTGCAGCTATGAATGGACTAGCAAATTACCACTGCTTGGGTGCTGAGAAGCATCTCCTAGTGAACCTTGTCTTTGCAGTTTAAGATGATACCACAACCCAAATAACCCACCATTCCCCTCTGCTTTGCCCTACAGAGTGGGTGACAGAAGTACCCACTTCCCAGGTGCATCAGTTGGAAGTGAACTTGCACTAAATTACGTGAGTGGATTTTACTGTGAGCTAAAGTGATGAGTTGCAGCCAGATTTTTCTTTTATATTATGTTTTCAGAGGAGAATAGCTTAGAGACCGTGAGCCACAGGGCTGACAAAATGTATCCTAAAACCTCTGTAACCAGATTTGCCAGAGGATAACTATTGTCTTTTCTTTTAGAACACTTTTGAAGGAGAATATTCTACTCCACTGTCCTTTGTCTTCACTGACCTTGAGAAGGATAAGCGACAGTTACAATGTTTTCTGTAATATTTTCTTACACCTGTAAGAGATTGAGAAAGCTCAATGCTAATTTCTGTACATTGCTTAGGGATGCACTGAGGGGCAATTCCTGGGTGAGCTTTTTCCTATTTAGAGAGTCTTTGCATTGCTGCATTTATCCAAGGGTCTAAATAAATAATATTGAAATTTATGTCCAATGGCATAAACATATCCAAAGAGAACTGGTTCAGTTCTGCCATAGCAGGGGCATCTGAAGTATGATTCTCTTCTCACTTACATCTCTAAAAATCAAGTACAATTCTGCTAAAGTCAAAACTAGAATTATGCCAGAGGAAAGCTGGAGTGATTGAGGGAAAAATCAGGCCTACAGCCTATAAAGTGCATGTATAAACAGCATCACATTTTTTTGAACTTGACTACATACACCTGGAAGGCATTCAAAGCATGCACTTGCAGTTATTTGTTACTCCTGAAATGATTAAAGTAAATCACTTTGTTTGATATGAAAAATATGTTGTACACACACTTCTATTTTTCTCATTGCTCTGCCCTCCATGCTGCATTTTGTAGCGTAATCAAAATGCAAAATACATTTTGAAAAATTAAATGGGAGACACATGTGTGAATCATGAGGTTTATTTGCATGTTTGGACCTTCAATTCATTAGGGATTTTAGTTTTTCCAGGAGGGAAACTGTCACATTTACATATTCTTAGACAGGCATGCAAATATTAGTCAGAAACTATAGTTTATTCAATGCATTACAAGCTCCTGGGCTGCCAAACAGTAATTTTAGTTCTTGAGTAATATACGTTTTTGGAAACCTGGCATAATAACACTGTATTATAGTATTGTCCACTAGGACCACTTAGGATTTTGTCAGGTTTTTTATTATCAGGCCTTACATTCTGGGCCACATACATTATATGCCAGCCATATAAATTTGTTATCTGACATACATGGTCTCAGTCCCAGAGCAAATTTCTTTTGCAAATTTCAGAAAGCAAATTCACAGGAGCTTATTCAGAAGTTGCAGATGGCCCAAAGGAGGCACAACACCAAAAGAAAGAAAACCTACTAGTAGAAGTCCTTTATTTTGTTTTTTGTGTTTTTCTGGTCAAATGTGTTGCAGGGATTTATCACAGAATCATAGAATGTCTTGGGTTGGAAGGGACTTCTAAAAGCAACCTAGTCGAGCCCCACTGCAGTGAGCAGGGACATCCTCACTAGATCATATTGCTCAGAGCCTCATCAAGCCTGACCTTGAATGTCTCCAGGGATGAGGCCTCCATCACCTCCCTGGCCAATCTGTTCCAGTGTTTCACCACCTTCATAGTGAAGTACTTCTTCCTAATGTCCAAGCTAAATCTACCCTGTTCTAGTTTAAAACTGTTGCCTCTCATCCTATTGCTACATGACCTTGTAAAGGGATTTGCTACTGCAGATGTAAATATGCATGTCAAAGAGTTTAAACAATAAAAATATACTACTAGCAATACTTGTCAGTTGGAAAGGAAGTGTCTGTAACCTATCTGGGAAACGGGTTGTAGCGTTTTATATACCCTTATTTGGCACAGCTTCATTAACTGGTGTAACTGAACAGAAGCTCTGCTCCTGTACTCCAGTGTATACTGAAGAAAATATTTTACATCAGCTAAATTCCCTTCTCCCTGTCCCCCATCTCAAGTGAAGGCTATTATAAATGTTAAAAATTCCCATAGATAAATTCAGACCTGGTTAGAGACAAGGTCATTGCTAAGGTCAAAAATCCACTGGAGCAAAACTAGCTTACCCAGTTGGTGTAAGTCCCAAAGGTTTCTGTGGACAGTGTCAGAGGAACTGTGTGATTAGTATCATGGGAGGTTTACCTTTGGCTTTCAGCCTGGATGCCCCAGGATATATTTGCTGTTACTTAGGCTGGCCTTAAGTTTGAGTGAAGCTTAAACTCATGCTTCTGGTTTCTCAACAAGCAAAGAAAGTTAAAACCTTTATAATGAAAAGCTGAACTCACAGCTGATGAAGATAGATATCCTTATAAAAATTCATTGGGGGAACATATTGATTTAACCATAGAGACTGAATTAACCAATAAGCTCTTCCAATTAATACCAAAGGGTGGGAAATGTTGACCTACATATAAATTGTTTTTTCCCTTTGGACTAAAATATTGAGGACCTCAATATTTGGTACAAATAATCACAATAGCTTTGTGATAAATTGAACTATTCTAATCACATTTTCAGTACATTTTGGGGAACTGGGATGAGATGACTGCTCCCATTCACAATATTTATGTAATACATTGTCATAAAAACAAATCTGTAGATACTGAGCTCTAGTTGTGATTTTAGGAAGGGAACACAGAACCTCTTGGCATGGCTAAAGGGGACAAAATTGGTAGTTTATGGACATCTGATACATATTTGAAAAAAGAAGTGTTTTCCCTAGCAGAAGAATTATAAAATGTTCCTCATTTTCCTACAACATAACTTCTGTCCATTAAGACTGCATAAGGTTTCTTAACATACAAGGGGCTATGCATGTGGAAATCCATTGTCTTCCAAATCCACATTGGATAAATGGCAAACTCTTTGAAGGTACTGTTATATTCTATGATGTTCATGATCCATGAACTTAGTACTTCTGAATGCACAGTGGCAGAGTACACTAATGATCCATTGTACTCTATCAACAGATGTAGATTATGAGCTGGTTGTATATATATTTGAATTATGCCTTACAATCCATAGTGTGGTTCTTTGAGGATTTGTTAAAGGCACTGAGGATCAGTGCACATTCACAGGACTCTGAAGAGGAAGAATCGGAGCTTGACAAAACTTTGCTACCCGAAGAGCATGACCATGCTTTCATGATTCCAGTAGAATCCAAACACTACTTACCTCAAATAAGATCTCTTGGAAAATGATCTTTATCCTAGGCACAGCAAAACAGGTCTCAGCATAAGGCAATGGCTCAAGAATTTTCCTAGTCTTGGTAGTGCCTTACAGCTCACACTGATATCTGTGCAGCAGTGGCTAGACAGATACCAAAGCCTTATTTAGCTACTGTTATGTCAGTGCTACATAGTTTATGTACTTCTTGTCAGGAACCAAGAGGTCTGCAGAAGAGAGAGCCTGGGTCTAAGAATTTATTTTCTCCTTTTTGTTATATAATCAGTGTAGTAATACCCCATAATACAGTTCTCTGAACTTCATTGCTTGTCTGAATTTACATACATTACAATAACAGACATTTCAGAGGCAGTATGATCCATTGAATATTACTACATCATTGTATTTTGCTTGCAACCCCGAATTTGCTCTTCACCTACAGAATAACTGTAAGCTACTCATCATTTCTCCTTCCTGTCTTGTCTTTTAATATTTTTATATTGTTTGTGAAGAGCTATTCAAAGCTTAGTTTATCACTAACTACTGTGTATACAGTGTCTTCCAGAAAAGCTGTCTTGGATAAGACATTTAAACCCTATTCTAATAGAAATAAAAGTAAGACGGGATGTTTCATATACTTACAAGAAGATAATTGTCTGTTTGGACAAGGAGAAAATATTACCCATGAATCCAAATCCCATCTTTTCTCAAAATAACTTAGAAGCAGAATGTGGTCATCAAATATATTTTCCCTCCCTCGCTGTTCCGTGGTGGATTTATTCTCATCACATGTGCAGGTTGAGAAGTATACAAAAACCAGCCCTTTCATTAAGATTAGAAAACTACAGCCCTTGAATCATGCATTTATGCAATTTTTAACTCTTTTTAACTAGCACAAAATGGAATTATGCAAGTATAGATCATTTTAATTTGAAACATTGTGGAATCATAAAGGACTCCGTTCTTTAATTTTGTGCCTTCAAGTCAGCTACTTTGATTAAAAAATAATAAAGCATGAGAGCTGGAGGGTCCTTGCAGGTTCTTCCAGCTATCATGGATCCCTGATCTTTGGTACTAATTCTTCTCATTAATATTAATAAAGGGCTGATAGGCCATCTCAAAGCATAGTACAAAACCCATGCAATTAATTGCTTGTAGTGTTTTTATGCTTATTTTGCACAATGAGAAGTGATGCCTCAGGAGTCTAAATATCAATTAATCGATAGTATCAAATCCACTGAAAATAAACTCTTCAAGTCCCTTTTTCATAGAATCATAGAATCATTTAAGTTTGAAAAGACCTTTAAGTGTATCAAATCCAACCGTAAATCTAACACTACCAAGTCCACTACTTAACCATGTCTGTAAACACCATGTCTACATGTCGTTTATATACCTCCAGGCTTGATTACTCCATCACATTCTTAGGCAGCCTGTTCCAGTGATTTACAACCCTTTTGATGAAGAAATTTCTCCTAATGTCCAGTCTAAACCTCACCTGGTCCAGCTTGAGGACATTTCCTCTCATCCCATCACCTGTTACTTGTAAAAGAGATGAACTGCCACCTTGCTACAACCTCCTTTCAGGTAGGTATAGAGGAGGATAAGGTCTCCCCTGAGCCTTGTTTTCTTCATACATGTGTTGCATGCTAAAATAAACAAAATGGTCATTGAAACCATAGGTTGATCACTGTGAAAATTTGCCCTATTAGAGTTTGTTCTCAATTTACTCGTCCTCTCTAAGACATGAGAGATGATCTCTGTGGTCTTGAGTCCATAATACAAAATGATAGTTGTAATAAGAGTGGGATCCAATTACCTGAACTATGTAGGCATTTAATACCATTTTTAACTCCTCAAAATTTCCATGGTCTAATGAGTACCATGGGAGCTCTAAAATAACATTAGGAATGTATGTTTAGGAAACTGAAGTCTAATCTATGTGCAGGCATCTATAAATTTTTGTAATCATTTGGTTTAAGTTCTTGAATGATTTTCTATAGTGGTATCTTCAGTATATACATACAGATGGAAACAAACCCTAGATATGAAGACATCTGTTTTAATCTTATTTTAAATCGTCATTTTTATAATTGTCAGATTAGTATATACTGTAATGTATACTCCCCTGCTTTGAAAAAAATCATAGTCCAGATTACAGTGGATTGCAAATGAGAGACAGAGTTCTTCTGGTTTACATTTAATACAGAGGAATATACTTTGAGGAATGGTCCAGAAAATGATTCTGTCAGTCATTATTTGAAATCACATGAAACCTGGCATTGTCCTTTTTGCTATTAGATATGATATCAGTATTTTTACTTTTACTTTTACTTTTGTTTGCAGTTTTCTTTTTTAATCTTCTTTTACTGTTTTCCCTTGTTTCTGTCTTGAATTCAGCACCCAAGGAACTCTATATTCTTCTTACCAATAGTTGATCCAGAAAATGAGTTTACAAATAAGTTTTGCTGTTCTTATGCAGAGCAAAAGCTGTTCTGAGATTTTTTGCTCAGTGACATATTATACAGCATGCTGAAGGACTTCTGTACTTGATGTACCTGACATGTAATGCTTGGAAGAGTCTCATTTTACTCTTCAAACATTGCACCACACTAAATCCCTTAAAATAAAGTACAGGGAGATTACAGCCCCAAATCAGTTTTGCTTAGCAGTGCTTTTCATAAATCTTCACCAATTTTCAGCAGGATTAAAATCAATTACATGTTGGCTTTGTTTTTTTTTTAAAGAAAAGAGGGAGAGAGAAGAGTCAATACAGACAGGTTTGCATATGTCCCTCTCTTCTCCTTTCAGCACTGCAATTCTTAATAGGTAAAATGCTGGAGTTTAAATTCCTTTTCTTCTTCACTTCTAGAAAACAGCCAAGCTGATTAGACCTGAGTACTATCAAAAAGGTCTTCTCAACTCTCAATTTGAAGGTTCCTGTAAACTTGGAGATATTCCTGTCACTGCACAGGATTGAACACTGTATTTTGGCTGGCAAAACCTTTCAGAAAAGTAAGAATTCTTCTCCCATCTTTAAGTGACCTGCATTGACGTTTGATCTGAGTTTGAACAAGAGTTAAGGCTATGTGCTCTCTTTCACTGTCTTCACACCAGATGTGCAGTAGGACCAGAGACTGAATCCCTTTCACCTCACCACACCTCAGCCCCACTCCTATATACAAAGGCAAATTGTTGACACTGTAGAACAAAAAGGGAAATGGTTAGGGGGTTGTTTGTTTTTAAAGTCAAGTACAATTGTGTAGTAAGTTTTTGTGTTGGGGATAGCTCAGATCACTAAAATAACAAAATGTGGCCTTGTAAAGCTGAATGACCAAGAAGATCCCCATTTTCTTGTCATTTATATTCAAATAGGCATTTATGATCCATAGTGTTTACTGATATAGATGTTGTGTATAAAACATAATTTGTTGTAATAACGACTGAATCCTTAACACAATTTTTTACTGCTGCTTTGTTGTTGATTGGTTGTTGCATGATGGTATAGAAATGAATTTGGAAGGAGGCAGGGCTGTGGTTATTTTAGATAGCACCATTGTGGGGCCTACAGCAAGGGGTTGTTCTGCTTTTCATGGTTCACAATACTTGGTTAAATCCTGCAGTTTATCCCTATGGACTTTTTACAGCTGGATGAAATATTTTTAGCAAGAGAAAAAGTACATTTCTATGCACACCTCTACCTGTATTGTTCTATCAACAAGTATGAATTTATAAGGTCAAGTCTCATCCTTCAAGTAGTCTTCTTATACACATGCACACATGAAAGAAAATGGTTTTAGGAAATGTCAGAATGGTTTATATCAACATTTTCAGAATGCACTAGAATGTTCCATTTCAAAATGTCATTTTCATTTTGAAATTGATCTTTTTAAAGGGTAAGAAAAGAAAAAGAGAAAAAAAAAAAAAAAAAAAGGCTTAAATAACTTGAAAATGAAACACAGCATTTTCCAATTTGAATTAAACGTCCTGGTGTACAAGCCCAAACCCATTGATTTATTTCTTTTCTCTTTCTATTGAACTCCAAAGTCTAATATTCTCACAGATCGAGTTTTCTACTCAGCTTCCAAACCAGTGGTCAACTAAAGGTTGTTTTCTCTGTTTTCTCTGTGCCTTCACATAAGATGTGTAGCTTGCATATCTGAATGATGCAGACATGGCTACATGCTTGTGTAATCCCTGCCTCTGCTCTGTTTAGAGGAATGATAGGTATTATAAATGAATATAAAATGAAATTGTGTCCAAGGAAGGTCTTTATCAGTGGAAAGAATGCATTTTTTCCCTTGGTAAAGTGAATCTTCAGAAAGGCAGAAAACTCCAGGCATTTCAACATGTGGAGTTTCTTCTGATAACTTTTTTCTTGGGATCTAGAACGTTTGGATTCCACCTGATTCCTGAGGGGATTAGACAGCTCCACTGCTGGCATCCCTTCTAATCAGCAGGTCAACAAAAGCCAAAAGATAACTACATATTACTAATTCCTTCCAGTTCACTGCACATTCTGATGAGGTCATGAATATGAAAATCTTATTTTTTCAGTTGTTAATATGTAAAGAATTTTTTTTTATTATTATTTTTTTTCCCCCACAAAACTGACATAAAGACTGATATTACACAAAATAAAAGAGGACATGGTGTAGAGAACAAAAGGCAGATCAGTCTGACATAGGTTCTAATTAAAAATAAAGAAAACATTAGCTTAAAAATTAACTGTAAGCTTTTCACCTTGTGAATCTACTTACCCTTTAAAAATCTCAGGCTGAAATGTAACATCTGAGACAAATTCTGTTTCAGATCATTCTCATTTGATGCAGCTGATTTTAACAGCCTGAGCAAGCCAGGCAAACAATTACTTCCCTCTCTCACGCTCACCCACAAACTCTTTTCTTCAATGTCATTAGCCTACCTGGTTTTATTATAAAGGAGTTGGCACTGCTCTAAACTCTGACTTAGATGTGTCATTCATCATATCCTAAGAATGCATCAATAAATAAGTAGAAGCCAAAATTATTACTAACAGCAATTAGTGCAGTTTTGTGCAAGGTAGGTCATGAAACCCATTTCCTATTTTTGACAAAATGAAGGTCAAGTTGTTTAAGCCTGAGTAAGGTGTTTCAGCACACACAATGGTAGTATCCCATATGTAGTATCTAGTGAAAAAAATGAGTACTGAGTCATTTAATTAGGTTTACGTCATAACACAGGTACTTCAGCCTCAGGGGGTTTTTCCATTGTTCGAGTTCAGCAGGATATTCTGGCCTTCAAAATAGTGAAATTATTTACTATAGCTAAAATCAATGGCTGTATTACAATGTAGTTTAGTAAAAGGACCTTTTTAGAGCTACAGGAAATCAGACTATACAATAAATAACCACAGTCAAACTGGATCCCTATGAAACTCTGAAGTCAGCCTCCAAAGAGCCTCCAGAGGCAATGCATTGCTGAATAGGGGTATATCCAGATGATTTCCAAATACGGAGAGATGCCTAAGCTAATAACAATAAAAAAAAAAAAAAAAAAAAAAAAAAAAAAAGCAGAAAAAAGGTTGATGAATCCCCCCAAGAGAAATTTCCAAGGCTTTCATCAAATCATTGGACAAAAAATAGTTGGGTTTGGGGTTGTTTGTTGGTTTGGTTTTTGTTTGTTTGGGTTTTTTGTTTGTTTGTTTGTTTATTTCTGGAAAGTCTCATAAGAAAGATTTATCATGGGAGGAAACTTTAGAAAACTCAAATGTGTTTCATCCTCTCGTGAGACTAAGTAAGGTCAGAACCTCATTGTGCTAATATTTGTATGAACAAGTCCTTGCTTCAAAGGATGTGTATTTCAAACAGGTAGGGAAACAGAACTAAGGATAAGGAAAATTTTGAGAGGAATTCTTGAGACAAAGAATGATTGCGCAGTTCACTTGCTCTGACATAAGTTCTCAGACCTGTTATATATTTTCCTGGGATCTATGAAGAGATTACACCATGTAACTGCCTGCCCAAAACCACTAGAGGAACTTTCCCCACCCTTAGCAATAACAGCAGAAAGGATCATCTTTCCCAGTCAAGTGCATTAATAGAAAGTGAAGTTGTTTGTAGTTTTAGCTAATATTCTGTGTGGTGATTTTCAATATCTAATATTTGAAAACACCACACATTCTTCCACTCCCATCATAAACAAGGGACAGACACCTACTGCTAGGCAGATCCCTTCAAAACCTTCAGTGAAATCCCCAGATGTCATTAAGTCAAAGTCATTCAGTGATGAATGAAAAAAAATCTCTCAAGTCCCAAGGCAGAGCTTGGGAGAGCAAGAAATAGGCCATTGCCATTGTCAGGTTTGTCCAACCTTATTTTGGAGATTTTCGCATAATTAATTTAAAGGTATTAAATGAAAAAAAAAAAGATCAGCAGAATTAGTAATAAAAGGCTCTGGAAATTGCTGAAGCTGTAATTCGTGGTCTGGCATACTAGTCAAACAATTGGGATAGTATTTTAAGCAAGGAATCACAACCTATCTGTGATTTAAACCACACTTCTCCCTTTTTTAAATAGTTATTTAAATATAAATTAATGATTAAACTAATAATTTTTGAGGATTAAAAGCATCCATCCATGTATATTTATCAACATTAGCATAAAACCAGTTGGAAATTGTGAAAAAAAGTGCTGTTAAGTGGCTGTATGTATAACTGTATTCCAGAGTTCCACTTTCAGCTAACATCAGTCACTATTTCTTCTGGGTATCCCATCTGTTTTACACCTATAAGTTGATAGGAAAGAACATGAAGTCTCTCAGTGGTCAGTGCTGATAGTCATACATATCTTGTATGTTCAGCTACTGAAATACCACGGGGTAGGGAGAAGGTGTAAATTACCCAGAAACTGTCTGACTGGTGGCGCACACATTAAACAGCTGTAAGGGGTCCTGAACAAAACACAGCAGTTGTAGTGAGAAAACTATTAGCATATGCATGAACAAGTGGGTGTGAAAATACTGGCTATCAACATGCAGTGTGTGCTGTATTCCAGCTGAGTAGGTGTAAAAAACATCCTCCAGACACAGAAGTGTGAATTTCAGGGAGACAAGCCTGATGAAAGCCAAAGATTTGTATTTGTTTCATTTGCTTAGATAAAGGGCCATGCACTTACCTGCTCTTATTCTGTTATTATTAGATGAATTTTCTCTGGTTGAAGGCAAACAAAGCAAGCTGATAAACCACACAAAATAATAGGATAACAACTGGGTAGGACTGAGAATAACAACTGGTTCTGAACCACCTCTTTTGAGGCCACAGATGCAACTTTCTCATTGGTAATACTCATCAGAACTTCAGTGCCTTCACCAGAGTACACAGAGGTCATGGCCCAGACTTCTGTATGGCTCTTTGTTGTATGTGCCTGTTAAAACTAGCACTAAAAATCAAAGAGAAACTGAGCCATTCCTTTGCTGGAGAGCATAAAACTTGTCCACTGAAAAAGGACACTTGAAAATCCTGCTCCTGGGCACTTGAGGGCTTTCACATTTCAGCCATTCACAATTTATATTTATTTGAAAAATTGTGTTGCTCGGCAGTCTTTTCTAATAGCAATATAATGGTATTGCAGCTGGGATTTAATGGTACACTATTACACTTCCGGGCAACCACAGCACAAGTGTATCAATTCTGGGATGAGTCAATGGTGAAAGAGCAATATTGAGGTCATATTTTTCCTCTTTCTGTACATCAGTGGGACAAAAGTATAGAACTTTTGGCAGAAATGTAAAAGATTATTTTTCAGTGATCTAGTTTTTTTCCAGACAAATTTCTATATCTCTTACTTGAAGCTTTGCAGTACTACCTTGTTCTATTCTCTGACAGGACCTGTCACAGTGGTATCAGAAGAGTGACCAGGAAAGCAATAAATTGCATGATCATCTATCTTGTTTGCCTTTCTTTTTAGTATAACTTTTCAACACTCTTTGAAACTTATTTGCTGTCATGGATATAAAGCAATATAATTGACACAACACATTATGGAAAGCAGTAATTGTTTCAAAAGTACAGTTTTAATCCAAAATCTGAGCAAATGTCATCTCTTTTGCTACTAAACCTTGGGTTTGCAGCTAATATACATGTCAGTTTTAAAATGTGATCAAATGAGACATATTCCATGTCTTGCTGTAGGAGTTCTTCCTTCACTAACTCATTTAGGAAGAAAAGGCTTGAGGCCATAAAACTGGCCATTCTGGATTAGACTAGAGGTTCACCTTGGTCAGTATCCCCTTTCCACTACATTCTAGCAGTTGATAACTAAGGTAAAACACAATAAAGGGTGGGCCTGCAATATATTTTCCTAGTGTACTTTCACAGCCTTCAACAGTTTGTGTCTTAGAAACTTCTTGAGTGTGAGGCTGCATGTAAGTGTTTAGCAACTTTAGGTGGATTTCCATTTCACTATGTCTAATAATTTCTTGAACCAAGGTAAACATTGAACAATAAGACTAAAGAAAGAGCGAATATACTTTTCCACCATTTTGCATCTATCTGCCAGTTATGTATATAAACCTTTGTATATATAGCCATAGACATAAATATATTTGTTATATATCTATATCATACCAGTTTTATATGAAACAGAACAGGTTTACATGTTATTGCCATTGCTGTATTAAGCATCTTGTTGGAATTAAAAGGAATGGTAAAATGTCAAGTCAATTTCATGCCCAAGAGGATCACAAATCTCTACAGGGTTAAAAAACTAAATTACCTTGCACTGATCTGCATGTAGTTGTTTAGCTTGGTAAAGTATCATCACGGATTCAGAGATACATGGAGAGGCCATATTTTTGCAGTCTAGAGATTAAAGTCCTTATCTTAGTGGCTGAAGATATTGGGCTACTGTCAAGATCATTCTAATTAATTATATTTTTTAAACCTATCACTGAATAACAGAAATAAACAACCTCGTGAACAGACAAGATAATTTAAACCACTTCTTTTACAGAAGAATACTAAAATGAGAGTCTGGTTACTTTTTATTCCACAAAATCTGCAGTGTAATGGCCAAGCTTCAAAGAAGGGGACATGTAATTATCTGAACTATATATAATGGTGATATTCCCCTGATTTATCCCATTAAATGCTTTGTTGTTTTGTTTTTTGTTGTTATAGTTGGCACAAACCCACAGGGTTTGTACTAACCTGACAGTACAGGGTTTCTGAAGTGAATGTTGAAGTGACATCTGTGTAACGAATAATAGCTTATGATGTTATTTAGGGGCTGGTGGAGGCTATAGTGCTCTTCCGAACTTTAGCTAAGAACAGATAAAAAGGAAGCAGATTATGCAAAGAAAATGTGAGGGGGGAAGACTTAAGCAGACTGTACACTGATGAGAAGGGATTCCACCACCCCCCAAAATATCATACACCTTTTTGCATTAGGACATGGTTAACTTGTAACTCCATCTCAAGCATTCCCGTTCAGGAATACTTAGGCAAATTGTGGTTTACAGGCACATTGGAAGTGTAACCATAAAAGCAAAGAGCAGCAGTACATTTTCTGAATAATAATTCCAGGTGTAAAGGGCTTTTCTGTGTTAATTTTCTATGTGTGTATTAGTACCAAGAAGAAAAAAAAAAAGAGGGTTTTGTTTTGGGGGCTTTTTTATTATTATTATTAGACTGTTAACATTTATTGAACTAGCAATAAGATTTTAGCTTCAAATACAGGAGATAGGGTTCCCTTTTGCACCAAGATTTTGAGTGTAATACTACCAGTTTAAAGTATTTCAGATCTCCTGAGAGTAAGACAGAAATTGTAATCAGTTTTATCCACTACAGTAGGTGAGCTGTGGGCTTTTCTAGTGATTGAGCCAGCTGAGTACAGTGGACATGGGAATCCCTGTCTGTCATAAAACTAGGGCCAGACTAAAGAATTCTAAATAATTCTAAATTAATTTAGGAAGGCCAAGATGGCTACCACCATGGTCAAGTGAAAGAACAGAACTTTAGGTCCTTCTAAGTTTGTACTAGAAAACATCAGTTTCTATGCCGTTACAGAAGCTGAAGTTGTTAAGTGCTGGTTAAGGATGACTGTCTCTTTAAGGACATTATTTCCTTTTTTTTTTTTTTTTTTTTAATTGTTTCTTGTATATTATGCACTAAGAAGAAATCGAAATGACTACTTTTTGTACTAATTAGAAGCATAAATTGATAATGATAAAAACCAATTATAATAACATTTTAACAACAAAGCAGATATGGATGTGAAAAATATGTAGGAACTTCATGGGTAGGATATCATTTTCATGCTCTGCCTTAGCCAGGATTTCTGAAAGAAAATTGGTAGAGGAAGAGGAAAGCAGAATCAGAGCAAAGCAGAATCACAGGATTGCCTAGACTGGAAAAGACCTTTCAGATCATTAACCTAACACTGACAAGTCCTCACTAAACATATGCTGAGGCACTACAGCTACAAAACTCTTAAATACCTTCAGGGATGGAGATTCCACCACTTCCCTGGGCAAGCTTTTCCAGTGCCTGATAACCCTTTCAGTAAAGAAATCATTCCTAATATCCACTCTAAACTTCCCTTGGTACAAGTTGAGGCCTTTTCCTCTTGTCCTATCGTTGCTTTGGAGAACAGATGGCCCCACCACCTCTCTACCTTTCAGGTAGTTGTAGGGAGAAATAAGGTCTCCCCTCAGCCTCCTCTTCTCTAGGTTAAAAAACACTAGTTATCTCAGTCTCTCCTCAGAAGACGTATCCTCTAGACCCTTCACCAACTTTGTTTCCCTTCTTTGGACATGGTGTAGTACGTCAGTGTCCTTCTTTTATTGAGGTTCCCAAAAATGAACACAGTACTTAAGGTGCAGCCTCAACAGTGATGAGTAGAGGGGTAAAATCACTTCCCTAGTCCTGCTGACCACACCACCCCTGATACAGGCCGGGATGCCATTGGCTTTCTTGGCCACTGGGCACACTTCTGGCTTATATTTAGCTGCCTATCAATCAATACCCTCAAGCCCCTCTTTGCTGAGCAGCTTTCCAGCCATTCCTCCCCAAGCCGGTAGCACTGCCAGGGATTGTTGTGGCCAAACTGCAGGACTGAGCACTTGACCTTACTGAAACTCATACAGTTGGTCTCGGCCCATTGATCTTGTCTGTCTAGATCCCTTTGCAAAGCCTCCCTACCCTCAAGCAGATCAACACTTCCATCCAGTTTTGTGTCATCTATAAACAAATCTATAAGTGTGGATGCACTTGATCCCCTCATCCAGGTCATCAACAAAAATAGTAGACAGAACTGTCCCCAGTACTGTGCCCTGGGGAACACCACTCATGATTACCACAAACTGGTTTTAACTCCATTCACCATCTCTCTGTGGGCCAACTAGCCACTGTTTTATGCATCAAAGTGTATCCTCATGCATGCCATGATAGACAGTTTCTCTAGTAGAAGGTTGTAGAAGATGGTGGGAGACAATATCAAAGTCCAGATATACAACAATCCACAGCCTTTCCTAATCCACTTACAATGTTGCAGAGGGAGATCAGGTTAGTCTACTAACCTGCTAATGAAAAGAACCAAAAACAATCCAGGAGACACAGCATGGCTTTTGAGAAGAGTGTTTTACCAATGACTAATCCTTTGTCACAATCCCTGATTTGCCATAAATTTCAGTTCATACTCTTGGAGAAATTTAATAAAATGTTCACATAAACAGTGAAATTGTCATACTAAAATTAAATGCTCATATAAACAGTGAAATATCTGAGAATTTCTAATTTTTGCCCTCTCCCCTTTTTCAAATGTCATTCCTAATTCTGTAATGCATCTTACCATCACAAGGACATCCATTTAATCAAATGCTTTCTGCACCTGGAATACTGTTAGTCAATATGTAGTGAACAACCAGTGTGTTCCCATCTACAGTGGGGACACTGTTTCAGAAAGATCCATTGATCTCAAATGGCAGAGTTAGTCTTCTTTTGTGAAAAGAATATTTCAAATAAAACTACTTGAGTGCTTGAAGGTGTGATTACTTTGATGTTTCAAAGCCTCAATTATTTAGATACCACAGAGCTGCACATTGCGTATCTGCCAAAGTCTCATTTAAAAACCTCAGATGGCTAAGATGTCATGTTCTGTTCAAAGTCTTCTGGTGACTGAAATTAAGAGAAAAGCCCTTTCATTTTAGTGACTCCTAAGGCTCTCTCAGCATCCACTCTGTTGTGCTCCAGCATGACACCATTAAATGCTTGCTTGCAATTTCAGTACATTGTCAACAGAGCAGATGGATTCTAAGGAAGTGGTATTTATGCTGAGAGGTTGTGGTAAAAGCAAAACAAACAAACACGCCACCCCCCCACC
>JANHFX010025988.1:0-10145 GCA_027560015.1 Chloroceryle amazona
AGGGTTGGCAGGGTCCCGGAGGCCGAGGCCTCCCCCGGGCCGGCTCTGCCTTCGCGGGCAGGGCCCCTCCCCAGCACCGTCCGGCCCCGCACGCCGCCGGCTGAGCCCGGGCACCGGGTAACGCGGTGCACAGCCAACTGCACCGCCAGCCCCGCGTCTTCTGAAGCGCTCGTCTTCTCTGCCATCCGTTTCGGGAGGCAGCGGCACCCTCGCCCTGGCCTAACCTCGCCACGTTCACCCTCAGCCGAGTCACGGTGAGCACCCATCGAATGCTTTAGGTTGGAAGGGCCATCGCAAGGTCTGCTGGCTCCCGCTGAGCTCACACAGACGCGTTGTTCGTCCCCCGCACGTCACCTCCCAGACACAGCAGCCGTGGCCACCGCAGCGCTGACAGCCCGGGGCCCTCCATAAAGCCGGCCCAGCAGCAGCGAGGCCGCTGGCGGGATGCGGAGGCTCCTTTCCCCCCGGGTTTTTGCCGGTTAAAGTTCGCCAGCTTCACCAGCACGACGTTAACTCCAGGCGGTAACAATGCTGCTGCTTCTGAAGAGATACAGAATTAATCTGCGTTTCTTGGGAATTCTCCCTGCCCGCTCTCTGACCCTTCATTAGAGGAGTAACTAGAAAAAGTTAATTGAGGCCGTGACATTAGAGGTGGGGGGGAAAAAAAAGTCTCCGAGTCGTACACTGAATTACAGCATTTATTTGAGACATGCGAACATGCGAGGGGAAATACACAGGAGAACAAAAGTCACTTTTCTTGGCAGCGTTGCTGGCAACATTCTACAAACCTCCTCCAACGTAAAATTGCTTCCCTACTGCTTTGCTGTAAGAACTGAATTCAAAGTCACCTGTGTTTGATTAGAATCATAAAAAAACCAACTGGGATTTCATTTCCCTTATAGAAGAAAATGTCCAGACTAGTAAAGAATCCTAACTGAGCTGTAATGGCTTTCTCCACCGGGTTAAATTCAGCAGGAATTAGGCAACACTTCCCTGAGGAACTGAAGTTCTTTAAATTTTAAAGGATTACAAAAAGTGATAAACAGGTTTGTTCCAGTCCGGCCGCATGCTGTGAGGCCCAGGGCAGGGAACACTTGAGATGAAGACATCATTTTACTATAGGCCTACTGTAGATGGAAGTTACCAAAGAAGCTAATTCTTTAATTTTTGAACTATTTGAATACAGAGGATTGTTTTTCCAATTCTGTGCTTATTATTGCTACGGGGGAAAATTAAAAATGTGTTCTTTATTTCACTTCCACTCAGTTAAGCTTTCTTTATCCAGCAGCAAATGAGAAGTGCCTCTGACTGTCTCTGAATGGCATCAACAGATCTGAAAAGGTTCTGGTTTATATCCAAAAGGCCTGTCTGCACCAAGGCAAATGAGCATTAATCCCATTTTACAGGCAGAGAAGACCAAAATAAAGCGTTAACGTTGCTAAGGCCACAGAGGGGATCACCAGAGCACCAGCAGGGACTAACCCCTCGTGCCCTCGGTACTTGGATGGCGAGACAAGGCACTGAGAGACAGAACCCCAGCGGCAGCTAGAGCCAGCGTTGGTCCCGCTCAGCGTTTACTATCGGTCCCTGCCAAGGAGTAACAGACAGGTGGTGAGTGGGAGAGGCACAGGGCAGGCTGATGACTTGCCTGGTGTTACCAGCAGGCCAGCGCTAGGACCAGCTCTGCCAGGACCAGCTCTCCCAAGCATCAGCCCAGGTGCCAGCCAAAAATGCACTGTTAAAATGGCTGGGGTCCTCTGACAGGTCTTTGCTCCTCCTGTGTGGCCAGGAACTAACTTTGTGACCTTCCAGAACTCTAGCTGGACATCTTTGGTAAGGAGACACTGGGCAATAGGATGTTTTTCTACAAGATTTGCTAAAGTGTTCTGGAAGCTTTTGTGATAGGATGAGCAGAGCTGTTGTCAGAGCTGAAACCAAGCAACATGTGACAAGCAACAGAGAGGACTGCCCCAAGGCCTGCTCCAGGGCAGGCCTTTATTTTCCTCCAAGCAACTTAAAAGAAAAAGAAAATAGAGACTTCTAAGTCCCACAAGTACTCTAAAGTGGATAAAAGCACTGGGCAGGGCTGGTTACTGGGGTTTTCATGAATGGTTCATGGACATAGCGCAACTGTAGCACCTTTCACTTGACTCCCTATATAAAAAATTACTGATGAAGGTATCAAAGCTGATGGCTGAGCAATTGCTCGGTCTTACAATGCTTTCATGCCTTCAGCCTTTTTTTTTTAGTTCCTCATGGTAGTAAATAAAGCTTTCAAAACTGTTCCATAGGCAGTAAACCCAAAGTGTTGCCCTCGCCTGATGATGAAATGTTTGGAACTTGATTTAAACTCCCTCGCTCTTTATCTCCTCCCCAAAAGATCTGATGCTTCCAAGGACAAGCTTGAAATCATTGTAACAAACCCACAAAGTTTGACTCGGAAGCTGCAGTATCTGCCCAGAGGAGGTCAGTCAGGAGTATGTTCTAAGGAATCTTACTGAGGAAGGAAGGTTTTATGTGGGACAGGTTTTTTTGACAGATTGTGACAACAATTATTTTGTGGAAGGGCGTGCAGAGGAGCGTGTTACTCTAACAGTTTGTTCTCTAGGAGTTAATAGGGATCATTGAAGGGGTAATGCGGGTGTCCAGCATCTCTTGCTACTAGCTTTCCATTCACCTGTGAAGTAAACAGACGAAGTTAGAAAGACAAAAATCCATTTGGACCCTCAGGTTCACATTCTGCAGTTTAGATTTTTAAATCTTCAGATCCCAAACATCCGGGAGCATCTTTTTCAGCTTAAACAAGAGCTGCTCCCTCTCTGATCCCAAGTCCTTTTAGCACTTCTTGAAAGAAAACCCCAAAAAAATATTAATTGAAACAAAGAGATACGATTTCTGTAGCCTAGAGCGAGTCTTTCAAGCTGCTCAGGCTTGAAGCCTTAGATCAAAAACAGTCAAACAAGCCTCTTGCCTTGTAGCTGTTACTAAGCAGCTGTTGTAACACGCACACTTCGCTGCTGGCGTGGGGGCTTCTGCCCGTGTTTGCACAGGAGAGAGCTGCTGGGCGGCCACTTTTACAGACAGGTAAGATGAAACACGTGGAGTAACTTGTTCAGGGTCGTATGCTGGAGCACTGATAGTGTCACTGAACTCCCTCACTGCACTTTTTGTTTAGGAACTTTTCCAGTAAGAACTCCAGCTGCACAACGGGAATGGTGAAGCCAGTATTCACAGGTCATGAAACAGAGGCTCAGGCTGGCCCAAAAGCAGACGTGGCCATGAAGAAATCTCAGCTCCTAGATCCCACCTGTAAACACTCTGATGCACAAGCTGCATTTCTAGTTGCACCAAGCCTATTGACTTCCCAGGAGCTGCGGTGAAACCTCATCTTGGGGAAGGTCAGGTGCAGCAGGGGCAGAGAGATACACACCTCCCTGCGTGACTGACTAACATCTTTCAGCTAAAACTTACAGTAAGCGACTAATGACTGAATAAAAGTTTATGTTAGAGAAATAATTGATTTTTATACCCATAAATGTGATTTTTATACGCACAAGTGTGATGTTAAAGGTCCCTCCAAGTGTTAAGGGGGCAGAGGGAATCACAGGGACTTTCAAACCAAGTATCCACTGCAAGTGCCTCTATTAGCTTTCAGTATAAAACCTGCACTTCAAAGCAACAATCCCTAGTAATTAACTGTTTACAGTGGCTACTGAAGTGTGAAATTAGTCACTTGGGGGCACTGCAGAGCAGAAAACGAAGACGTTATGGTTGAACCTTTGACTAATGCCCAGATTAAAATAAAGCTGAAATGAAGCTGTCAACTGGAGGCAAACCTTAAAACCGTGCACAAAACTATCGCAGTATCTTCAGGTTTCCTCATGTTCTCTCTCGAGCCAACAACTTCCTCACGCTCCTGAAATTCATATTCCTCATTTTCCCCCTTCCTATTTCACTATGCAGACCAGCTCTTCAGGTAAGCATTCTTGTTTGCAGCATGCTGAGACAGCAGCTGCCAGAAGCAGTGTTTCACGGAACCCCTTCCAGTCTACCCCAGGAATTGAGAGGAGGAGAGGGGGTGTGTGTGTATAAAATCAGCAGTGAACACACTGCAAGTCAGCAGTAGCTTACTATCAAAAATAGATCACCATGTGTATCACACTATTACTCCTCCTCTCCTGGCTTGCTAGCCATTCAAGTTTTGCTCAAGAATATTCCTTGGCCCATTACTTGTTTCCAAAAGACTGGATTTCAGGTTGGGGCAAGGTAATTTCCAGCTTCTACCCAGGTAATGAACTGTTAAAAGTGTAAAGCAAATTGTCTACATGCAGTGTAACAGCCTCTCCTCGGGACTGAAACAAAACACAGCACGGAGCAGAGTGGCACAACTAGAAGAACTCGCAGATAAACATCAGTGCAGTAAAGCAAGGAAAAACTCGGCAGTTATGATAGGATTTCTGATATCGCTGCCGTATCACACTTTGAAATCCAGACACTAGGAATTAGATTCATAGAGAAGCCAGGCTTGAAAGGTTAGACAGGAATTTTAATTCACTGTTGATGAAAATTCTTTCCGATAAGCCCAGAGGGGATGGGCAGGAGACAAAAGCTTCCACTAGAGATCTTACAGCTACAGAGTCGGGCTTTAATTCTCCTCATCCTGCTTCTTCCTGTCTTGTTATCTGACAATATGGCACTATCTTTGAAGCCCAGCTGCATCGCACTCACCCTTTTTCTAGGTGGATGGGGAGCACTTTGAACTGGGTTTCATCTCCCCTTTGTGAATCCCCGTGATCTGATCAGGTCTCCCAGGCAACACAAGCACATGAATTACCCCAGGCTCACCGGAGCCAGGCTACTTTCTGATGTATTCTGCAGCTTCATTAACAACACAACTTTGTTTGGAGCATGAGTAGCAAAACATGTGAACCACACTGTCAGCAGCAGGTGTGTTTGTCACTACGACATTCACACAGCTTGGCAGCGAAACCGGCGGCTTGCTCTGCAGACTCCTGATCCATAAACACGAGGACAGCTTTGGTTGTGGGGATGTGGGGGTTATATTTACGCACGCATACCGAAGCAATGGCCTTGAAGCTCTCATAAGCCCCAGCATGACAAATGGTGAAAGATGTCACCACACATTCACAACTTCTCTTTCCTAACTCAGACTAGTCACAGATATGCTTTGAAGTACTCAAAATAACTCGGTGATAAGCCCTGGAGAAAGCCTTTCCCCAGAGGATTCCCACAGCCAGCAGGCACTGGCTATTGAAGAATAATTTACAGGCAGGCAAAGTGCTGGAGAGGTGAGGGTACGTCTGACAGCTTCCAAATGAGCAGAGACCTGCTGTATCTGTGTCTGTGCAGTGCACTGCGGGATAGAGAAGGGATAAATCACTTCAGACTCATTACGGCGGTTGCCGTACGTTGGTCGGCAATGCACCAGAGAATGGCAGCAGCTCTCTGGTGTATAGGCAGAGGACAGTAAGAAATGAGAAACACTGTAAAGACAGGAAGACAAAATATTGACCTGTTGGTTTTTTGTTTGCTTGGTTTGGTTTTGGTTTTTTTTCTCCAGTGAAGGGAAAGGAACAAGGATAGGTCCTTAATATGGACAAATTCCCTGACGTGACTTCCATGATGGATGTGGAGAACTAACAGCACCCAGAGGCTTCACTGATCATGGAGATTTATGGTATAAAGCAGATAAGGACACCTGGAACAAGGAGTACTTCTGGAGGAATGACATGGACCTCAGCCTGCTTGTATGTGAGAACAAATGAGCAAGAGTTTGGCAAGATTAGGAGCAAGATGGGACTCTGGCTCCAGGGCCCACAGGCAGGTGAGTAATGACCGCTGGGGAGAGCCATCCAGGGCCAGAGCAGGAGAAACATTTTCACAGAGTCACCTCCTTTGTACCCAGCTTTTGAAAAATTTTCATCTTAGATACCCTATAAAGATGCAGTGTTCTTACGAGCAAGTCATTCTGCTGGGGATGGTAAAAGGAGGAAAAGCCCCCAAGCTGTGGCCACGTGCACGTAACGGAATCGAGACATTTACCGTAATCATTGGCACGATGTAACGCCAGTTCTTATTCAGGCTTCCAATGTGGCTCATCTCCTCTTCTGTGAGGCTGAAATCAAACACCTGAGAGCAAAAGCAAAAAGCTTCATTCAATAAGCACAGGTTTTTCATATTTCACCGACGCTGAATTTTGTCTATTGGTTTTGTTTCCTTTGTAAGTCACAACCATCCCCTTGTGCTGTGAATTCCTCCAGAGATCCACAAGCAATAATCCTGACTTAAAGGCAAAAAGGTTCCACTTCACAATAACCCAGGGCAGAAGCCAGCAGCAGTGACCCAAGACATCACTGGCTGGTTCTCACTGTTTAATTTCAGGTGACAGTGCAACAACAGGGTTGTAACCGAGGCAAAACACACACCCCCCTGGAATGAGTTAAGCTGTAGTTGCATACTGGGTTTTTTTGTACTTCTGAAAAGAAAACCCATGTGCTATATTAGAGTTGCAAGATCCTAATGTTAAAACCCAAGTAAATTAAAACATAATGCAACTGGTAGTATTTCAAACACCTTCAGAAGCTGCACCTTTGGTAAAATCTGAGCCTCAAATGAGGGAATTTCCGTGCAGCTCTGATCAGTAGAATTTGTGTATCTGTAAAAATCTTGGCTATCTGTATCTGTAAAAATCAGAGAGCATTAGTTTGTCTTCTGTTTATAAATGTGAAGTTGCAATTGAACTCATTTTCTAACACCAAAATGAAGGCTGAAAGCCTGAGGTGTTCATACGCTTGCCAACTCTAAGCTTCCACTGATACTGCCTAGAACTCTTCCACAAAGATAAAAAGCAACGTGAATCTTCCTCCAAGTAAGTGCTGCCTATTCAGTCAAATATTCTGATTCCCATGTAGATCTAAGACTTGAGTAACTGCAGAGTTTACTGCAGTTTCTTGACATTTCTAGCAGTATACTACATGGCAAAACTTGGTTTCATGGGAGTAAGTTACAGAAACAAGACCTAACTCCAAAAACATGTAACCAGCCCATCAGAATGATTGAGAGCTGAAAAAAAGATCACAGGAGATGATTCAGAGACTTCCCTCTGAATTATCGGTAGTAAGAGTTTTCAGATAATTTCTAAAGTGAACTCTTTCTACTTCAGAGCAGAAGTGAACACACTAATCCCATTCCTTCAGCAGCATTAGAAGGACAGTTTGCTGCAGAAAGTCACCAGCCCTCACTCGCAAGGGAGAGCAAGTGCTGTGCCTAAGAACCGCTGACCGTCATCAGAACACTCCCTTGTTCAGTACGTTTGTATTTCAGGTGAATTTCAGTAAAGAATTCTTTTTAACTTCTACCAAGTACATTCTTTACCTTTTGATGACAAGACCGTACACGCGCGCTTACGCGCAGGCTCGTGAGCTTACCTGGGAAACAAACTTGGTGTTTTAAGCGAAAATCTTTACCCTCCTTTCTAAGCACATTGATGAACGAGTATGAACCGTGTGCCTCAGCTTGTTCTGCAAGTAGCAGGACAGTGTATCGCACACACAAAG
The DNA here is from genome assembly GCA_027560015.1 of Chloroceryle amazona. NCBI lineage: Eukaryota > Metazoa > Chordata > Aves > Coraciiformes > Cerylidae > Chloroceryle > Chloroceryle amazona. Next base: position 7,578 of record JANHFX010025988.1, read on the forward strand.
GGGCACTGCTGGAACTCCTGTCCTCTGAACTCACCTGGAGATTCTGCTGAATGCGAGCGGGAGTCACGCTCTTGGGAATGGCAACCACTTCACGCTGCACTTGCCATCTGTTAAGAGGAAGAGGAGGAGAGAGATTTTCTCTGTGTGTAGCCCAAGAACCGCGGTATTTCTTTTGGCTGAATAATGATCTGCAGCATCAGAGATGCCACTTATGTTTCTATGTGAAATAGAAGCACCCAGAAAAGGGCTGGCAGAGCACTGTGTTGTATTAGGACCTAGTACATCCAAGCTCCAGCAAAACAGTGGCTGCTCAACTAATCAGTGAGAGAAAAATGTCTGTGCCTTTGAACCAAGCAAGCAAGCTTCAGATGCTTTAAGCTAGAAACCCAAGAAACAGCAAAAATAGTGTACTTAAGCATTTTATGCAAGTTCTAACATGACAAACACTGAGAAACTAGAAGAAAACCCAGATCCCTCAAGTGCCTAGTAGTCTGAGCACAGAATCTCTAAACCATGTCTGGCCAGCAGGGTAACTCGCTGCTGCCCAAGACTGTACTAGTGATACTGACAGACACAGAGCCAGACAAAAAAATGAGGATAGAAATCCAATTGTACTTTACAAGGTGCTGATCATATTCTGGATATCACTCAATCATCTTGTTTCCCAGTATCCACCAGCTGGCTTTTGCTAGATAAAAACAAAACAGCAAACGGTTCCTCAGTGTGAAGAAGGAAGGTCCCTCCTCAGCCCCTCTTCCTGGGAGCCCATTTGGATGCAGTAGCAAGAGCTCAAGGGTTCAAGCAACTGACCATGTGCAAATTTCAGGAGGTGGCACTGAAATGCCGTGCACTGCTGCCTGGATTGTCCTGCTGCTGTTCCCCAGGGAGTGAGCTGTCCCAGGACCTGAATGGAATCCCCTGACCTGTTCCATTCACCTGCACTAAGGCAAGACCAACCCTGCCACAAGCAAGCACCAAACGTGCTTTTGGCACTCCCTGTGACTTTAACTCCCACTGACACAGAAGAACAGATTCCTTCTACCGTGTGCGTTTTGTTTTATCGAAGGCACCCCCCTCTCTCAACTGTTCTGTACCTGAGGATGATCTGGGCAGGTGACTTGCTGTATTTTTCTGCCAGTTTTTTGATCCCAGGTTCTTCTAGAAGCACAGGCTCATCAGGGTGTTTCCACATGCGATCTGGAGAACCAAGGGGACTGTAGGCAGTGACAACCAGTCCTCGTTTCTGGCAGTGAGCGATCAGCTCGTTCTGAGCTAGGTAAGGATGGCATTCTACCTATTAAAATGACCCACGGTGAGTGGCTAGAGAACAGACCAACACAGCTCTAAGCAAACAGCAGAACCAAACACATCACAGCAGATCATTCCGGATTCTGGAAAACCTTATGAGAACGAGCTTTAAGAGAATGAAAAAGCATCTGGTAGGCTAACATCAGAGGACAGGGAGAACAGACCACCCAGGTTTAAAGTGCTGGGTTTTCCCCATATACCAAACAGATCATCCAACGAGCAAGGAAGCTCTCTATAGGATTTGAGTTACCCCCTCACAATTGTTGTTCCTTATAGATCAAAGTGTTCCTTACAGGGGAGATGAACCCTTCCATGGACCTGTTTGACTAAGCAGGAATAAATGGCTACAGAACATGGCTCTAGGGCTCCTCCCCAGCAAATGAACCTGCCTGGGAAGAGCACCTCTGTGTGCCTGCACCTGCAGAGCTGGCTGGATTCTGCCCTGTACACAAGATGCTGCATTGCTCGTGCTGAACACATAGCACTGCTTTGCAAATTCTTCACTCTTACGGACAAAAAAGAAAGGTGTTTGTCCTCTCCTTTATTCATCTTACCTGGAGCACAGCTGGTTTGACAGTAGCCACACTTAGGACATCATCAATCTGACGACTGTTGAAGTTTGACAGCCCAATGGCTTTCACAAGACCTTTTTCTACCAGCTTCTCCATAGCCTTCCAGGTATCCTTGTAATCAGTGTAATCGTAACGCATCGTGTTATCGGGATTCTTTGGGAAGAGATTGTCCCCTCGTCTGCAGCATCAAAGGGAGAGTGGAAGTACATAGACCACGTTATTTAGCTTATGTCAGTTCTTCACCAAAAGAAAATTTCCACAAAGCTTATACGTAGTTTGAAGGTAAGAGTACAAACTGAGTGTATTTGTTGAATTCCATTATGCTGCCTTAGCTTATAACAAATTATTTCACACAGTCTTTTCTATATAAACTTGTTCTACAATACTTTGAGCTACTTGCCTTTACAGTAGTACCTACACAGAGCTGATAAGCCACTCCATAGCCAGCAGCAGCTCTTTGCACATGTTGATCTAGCAAAAAAAGCGGATTTAGAGAGCAGCAACTTGGCTTTGGGGTTTCAGTTTGGTTTTGTGAGAGGACTGATACTCTTCATAGTCTGTTTAGACCTACTACCAAAGGGATCTTGGTTTAAGAGCTGGAACATCTCTTGGGAGGAAAGGCTGAGAGCCCTGGGGCTGTTGAGCCTGGAGAAGAGCAGCCTGAGAGGGGAGCTGAGGAATGGTTACA
>JANHFX010025988.1:10245-23335 GCA_027560015.1 Chloroceryle amazona
TGTTCCTGTGTGGGCTGCCCTGGGTGACCCTGCTCTGGCAGGGGGGTTGGACTCGATCTCCAGAGGTCCCTCCCAACTCCTAACATTTTATGATTCTCTGAGAGACTGTGTTCCAAGTGCACTCTCCCAGGATTCTGTAGCAGTGTTAGCACTCAATACAAGCACAGATTCTCGCAGAAATCTTAACATGTACCTGCTGCTTACAGGTTGGGTTTCCACTTAGTCCTACCAACCCACTTAAAAAATTAAAAAAAAACCCAACCACCAACAAAAAACACCACACAAAAAGAACCTGATTCTGCCAGGTGACACCACTGCTAAAGGGCTATAACTGGTCTGAGCAGTCCATGTCTGGAGGGGTACAAGCAGCTCCCCCAGAAGAGCACTGCTTCGGAAGCCCTGCAGGACCCCCCAGCTCCGATCGCAGAGACCGCATCCCCCTGCTCAGTGAACCATGTGAGACATGGCAGCAGCAGAGGACAAGGGGAGATGGTTCTTGTCCATGTCATTGATAAATCGAGAACCGAAAATAACTCAAAGCCTTAATAGCTCTCAACTCAGAAAAGCAGCTTCATATGTCAAGAGTAGTATAGTAAGTGAGAGATTAATTCTCAAGACCTGTGATTTTCAGCCAGAAAATTAATACCTGTGTAAATAACATTCACTTGTTCAGCTTCCCAATACAACAGGCATTCTAGATAACCATGCATTCAAACAGTTGAGGTAGAGCTAGTGGAAAACTGTGGAGTGAACAGTTTCCAATGAGAAAACATAAAACTGCTTTATTAGAACATCAAGTGCATTTCCACAACATCAAGCACATTTAAATATTAGTAATAGCTAAAAACACATCATTATTTGTGTTGCGCATTACTATCAAAGCAACGTTTAATGGTTTCTTTTTCAGTCAACTGGAAAACAAACCTGTTTCATAATAGGGGGAATTTTTAACAGTTCTTCCTCCAAACCAGCTCTAGTTGAACACACTTCCTCATTCTGTTATGCTGAGGAATCTGTTCATACTTGGGGTGTCTCTCCTCTTACCGTTAGTGTTGCATGCTTTGTAAAATTCAGTTCATATGACTGGAAGGGGAAAAAAAGGGTTCTCAGATTTGCAGAACAGACCGAAGCCCCATAAACTGACAGGGTTTCCCCCTGTTGAGTGACGTCTCCATGTCAACATCTGGTCAGGAGGTTTATTCCCCCCCTGCCTTTTTACTGAAGCAGGGAGGGGTGATGAGACGTTGTTGCCACATTTACAAGAAAATAAAGCAAAGAACACTGCTTCTGCTGGGAATGTTGGATAGGGACATTTAGCACTTAACTGGAGAACTTTCCCAACTCCTCTTTCCTCAAATTGTAACACTAAAGTGTCCTAAGTGGTGATTTTCATCCTCCTCATACAGATGCCACCGTGACACTGCATGTGCTTGCCCATTCCAGGACAGTTCATAACTCTAAGTGAAAAATGCTGTTGTCTTTACAAAGCACTTAATTCTCCTTTTACAGAGAAGTAAAACTAAGGCACAAAGCAGTGACAAGATTTCTTCAAGGTTACCATGCAGGTCAATAGCAGAACCAAGAAGAGCTGCCACACTTCCCCGGTACCTGGACAAAGACACTAAGACCACTTTAAGCTTCTCATATATTTTAAACTCAGGAAACACGGCAAACTCTATTTTCAGCCAGTGTAAGATGACAAGCTTTAGTACAAAGCCTGTCCCATAAAGCTTTATTACTTTTTCCCAGTTAGGCTACTTTCAGTTCTCTATCTTTGGCACCCATGCCAACCTGTTAGAAGCTTAGTGATCCCAATTTCCTTACCTAATCCTTCTCACTGTTAAAATATTTAACTAATCACTTAAAGATTTTAAATGAAGACTTAATACTCATTTTCCCAGCCTCATCACTGCTAAATAATGAGAGCAATTATCCCTTTTCTAGTTACAATACCTTTACACACAACCAGAAGTTTTGTCTCCTCTACTGTATGTTTACAGACCCGCTACAAATCCAACAGTAAACAACTTCCCACCCAACTGAAATTCAAGGAATGAAACTTGACCAATTGTTTCTGTGACTGAATGGACCATATGAGTAAGTGGAGAGGTTACAGAAGAAAGAAAAGAGCCCCTATGTGAGTCTGTAGAACGACCCTATTAGCCATACTGAAAGGTGTCTTGCAGGCAGTACAGAAAGGGAAGCTGAGAATGAAGGTCCAGCCACTTAGGTAAAACGGGGCTTTCTCCATTCTGTGCCCCTTCCCTGAAGAACTTACTCAAAGGCATGAGGCCAGTGCATGAGGTACAAGTCCAGGTAATCCAGTTTCAAATCTCCAAGAGTTTTCCTTAGCGCTGGCTCCACGTCTTCTGGGTGGTGTTTGGTATTCCAGAGCTTTGATGTTACGAACAGGTCCTCCCTTTTAATAACCTTTAAAAAAGGGAGGGGACCATCATTTACTGGAACAGGTTCCGAAAGAGAACTGCAGCAATTCCCCAGCTATTAGCTTGGAAGCAAAGTAAACAATTTACATTAAAACCAAAAGTAACACACAACCTACAAATTAAACCTTTCAGAAATACACTGGATGGGGAAGAGTGAGAGAAATACACACACTGGCAAGTCCCAAAGTATACCAAATACTTGGCAGTTTCTTAGAAGTTCTGAAAAACAAGACATACTTTCCCAGACTTTCCAGTTCAAGGGTTAAAGCCATTACTAAGTGTGGTGTGGCCAAAAGACAGATGACTCATTCACATGTAAATTTTGTAATTTCTATTTAACAATTCACATATCCTAGGCACAACCTGCTAACTCACTGTATTCATCACATCTTGTAAACCCAGAATGCTTCTTACGGAGGGAGTGTGGGAAAATAAACACAAGTTTCCCCAGACCTCTGCAGTTGAATTTCTAGGTTCTGGAAGGAACACACCGAGTGTCCTGTGCCCAGGATTGGGAGGGAAAGACCCAGAAATTAAACAGATAGAGAGCTGGTTAACTAGGAAGTATAAAGTGCAAAGGAAAGATTATATTTGCTGTGTGCACAGAACACCATCAGCAGGCACTTCTCACTGTCTTACATGTGACCAAATCTCACTCAAGTCTGGACTTTGTAGAAGCTGGGATGATTAATTGCTTCATTTCTCTCCTCCAACCATCCATTTTTCTCTGTGTTTCACATATGGCTGGTGTGTTCAAAAAGAGAAAGATGTTTAAGACTTTCTAAGTTAGCTAGCTAATAGGAACTGAGTAAGAGAGTCCCAGGCTTCCCTATATCAGTTACCATATCTAGCAGGAAGGGATTCTTGGGGCGAGCTGAAAACAGCCTCTCTGAAGCTCACCACACAACAAAGAGATTGCCCTAAAGCCAGGGAGAGAGCAGCAGGAAAGCAGGAGCATAAGAACTTTAATTCCATGGGCTGTGGAGGTAATCCTGACTCCCTGGGGATAACAAGAGCAAGGGAATGAATTTTAACATTCCACCTCGGGTGATCCATAGGAATCCCCATCACATTACATTAGATTTAGGCCATGGTCTCTCAGCTGCAGGCCCTAGAGGCACAGATACCAAACTTTCAAATGCAACACTGGGGGGGGAGGGGAGAAAAAAAATAACATAACAGCTATTTTGTCTATAACCAGAAGACCCTCAGTAACCAGAAGACCCTCAGTCACTGAATTTGCTGTGGCTACCCACCAGTGCATGCTATTCTAGCCTGGCAAACTGGAGTTACTTTTCATATAAATCACAGTAGATATTTTATATTCTAACTACTGATTCTGGGACCCTCCAGTTTTTGAACACCCAAACTGGGATAACTTTGTGAGGGGGAAAGGGATGGGGCAGGAAATTTGAAAACAAGGCATTTTCTTTAGCTACTACAAAAATATTCTTGACAACCTTTTCTCCTCCTGACAGCCAGGAGAGAACAGCCTCTTCCATTCCTGCTCCTGGTTAATAACAAAAGGGCTGGGATAGACCAGGAGGAAGAGCCACAAATGATAATTTTCCAATCAGGTCCCAGCTGTAAATTTTGATACAACACAATCAGCACGGCGATTCTTGTGGTTTTACCTTGCTGGGCCCAAGGCATTCCTGGAAAGCCTCACCAATCTCTGCTTCATTGCTGTAAGCTGCTGCGCAATCGATGTGCTGATAACCCACACTCAGGGCGTGCTTCACTGCCTCCTTCACCTGCAACCAGAAACAGGTCACCCAATGCAAGCAGTGAAAAAGGACACATTGGGGGGGGGATAATGAAAAAATAGAAATGAAAAGTGTTAGGGACTTAGTGAGTAAGTACAGACCTACAGAGGTCACGAGGCTCAAACTGAATAGGTGCTCTGTGGCACAGCCTTTAGGAGCCAAGAGCCTGGTGCCAGCAGAAGCTCCAAGAGTAACAAGAAACTGGACCACACACACGGGCCAAGAGCTCACCACACAGAACTGGGATTCCTTCTTAACTACAGTTGTCATGCTTTTCTTAAAACATAAAATGAGCCTTATGAAGGAGTTTTCAAATCATGGCTCAGAAGACAAACTCCAATCTGTCAATGCCAGTCCAGCCTGGAAAACATCTGCTCTCTCCCAGTAAAGGAAGAGCCTGGTTTCTAATTCCAGAATTGCCAGAGTTTATGTTTGGTTCATCTGCTGACACTTCATTTCCAAGATTATGCTATTTCACAACACATTTTTCCTTCAGGTCTCATTCTCAATGTTTGCACAACAGCAGCACTCACAATACTGCTGAATTTTATCTCCTGATGATGCTCCCAACTTTGCACTTTCCACATCACTGCCAACAGCAACACGTCCCTTGCAAGAACCAAGAACTGCTGCAGAGTTCAGTGTTGTCATCATCTCCCTCAGGCTGATGAGCATTAAATCTATTTCATTTAACTTCCAGTGGGCAGTAAGCACTTTTACACTATCCACCTGAAGTGCTACAGTAAGAGTACATCTTAGCTGTCCATGGATTTCTGTACAGTGCTCTTCACTGACTACTGTGGCAGGCTGTAAATGACTCTGTGTAAGGCTTGATGCAGCAGGTTCCTGCTGTACTGACAGAGGTTATGTCTCTCTTGTCAAGAGATTAAAAAGGGTGTCCACTAAGGCTAGAGAGAGATTGGTTTCTTTCAACTTAATCAAAATACCAGCATTTTCAATTTTAAAGCTGACAAAATTATTAACACCACCAATTAAAGATGTGTAGAGTCCTGCTTTCAGATGCTACAGAAAGACGAGGGGGAATCAGATGTGAAAAAGATCCGTCTTCTACTGGTGGAATGGATTTGTTTTTCTTGTCAAGAACTGCAGTAAAGGCAGACACAGGATACTCTGACTGCATTCTTTGGCATTTTGAGAAGAAAACTGGAATGTAGACCAGTTTTCAATGTCTAGTAGACCAGTTTCCCTTAGCCAGAATGACAAAGCACTTCTATTACAGCGATGAAGCAAGCTCTTCCTTTCTCTAGCAGGATGGTATTTACAGTCCTTGTTTAACTTTGACAAGGACATTCCTTAGAAGGTCACTACAAAGTCAAGGTCGTGGTAATTCTGAAATCATTTGAGACGTATTAAAAGCTTTTTAGACTCAATATCCACTCTCCAAAAAGGTGAGAGTCGTGGAGCTGAAGCAGAAAGGGAAGGAAAAACAGCGGTGCTCTTTGTCTGTACTAATCCCCCATTTCCTCTATTAGGATGGTAATTTTTTTTAAGTCCAAATAGGCACAAAATTTGCCATAAAATGCAAATAGGCACCACTCACAGAAAGCTAGGGCTAAGGCACGCCACGCACATCTCTGCAAAGCAATAAACAGGAGGCTGTATTTCTCTATCAGCATGTTTTGATAAATTTCTAGCACTGAAAAACTGGGACTAGGCATTTAAATAAGGTTTGGATTTGGGCAAAGTCTGTAGTCATGTAAACTGCTCTCAGCCTACTAACACATTCCAGTGGAAACTGAGAGCTCCTGTTCCACACAAAGGCAAAGAATCGAGAGAAAATGTGCAAAAAGCATTTCCAGAGCAGGGGAAAAAAAACAAACAATAAGAGATAGATGCAAATTTAAGATGAGCACTTTGTTTTAATACACGGTGTTGTATGTTTGAGATTCTATTCAGGCATGTACCTGCATTTCCTGGGGGCAGAGGGTAAAAAAAAGACGACAGAAGCAATTAGAAATTTCATATGCCTCTGGATATTTGGTGTGATGTAACAACAGTGAAAGGATCCTTCAGAATTTCCTTATATTCTTTAGTTGAGCCTGTCAGCACTGCTAAAGGAGCAGCATTGGCAGGCTAGTACTGAAGGAGCAATCACAGTGCATTTTGCATTAGGGAACTTGAGTCACAGAGGTTAAGTGTGATTCACCAGCCCAGCATCGTATAACTACAGAAGTCGCTCTGAAAGGGTCTTGAGGCATCACCTGGTCTATCCTCAGGCCCCACAGCAGGGCCAGCTAAGTCTAAGCTACTCCTACACTCATTTGTCAAAACCCTTCCTGTAAGGGACAGTCTATTCCAACGCGTAGATATCTTTACATCCAAAGCCTTTTAGATGTCTACCCAATAGGGCCTTGATGCCACGTCCTATTCCTCAGACATGAAATTCATAACTTCCCCTCTGCAAGAGCTTCTTGTCAGTTTAGAAGGTACCTGCACACCTCCTCTCAAGCCTCTCTCAACCATGTAACCGTAGGCACTTCCATCCTTCAACACAACTCACCTTTCCCAACCCTTGCATTGCTGGTGCTGCTGTCTCATCAGCTGGTTCAGGCTTATCTTGAGTGGTTTGCCCCAAAACGAGACACAGTATTGCAGCTGAAGCCTTACTCTCCTTCAACAGCAAAGTCCTAGGAAACTATACTCCCACTTACACATCCTAGCAAGGGACCTGGCCTCCCCAGCCTCTTTTGGTTTTGAGGATGAAGGAACACGCATTGCTAACAATCACCAGCAGGTTCAGAAACAGAGCCTGTGGGTCCCAATTCATTATAATACCTGTTACTAGATTTCCAGTTCTTCACTTTGCTCATCACAAGGTGAAAAGCTAACAAGCCATCTTCTTCATACCTCCAAGCAACACAGAGATTAGGTGACTAGGGACTCTCTTCTGTACAGCCCCAAGCTATTACGAAGAGGCTTTCACTCTAACAGTTCCAGTCAATAATACTTAGAAACAAAAGGCTCTGACATCCTCCCCTGCTTCCTGCAAAGCTGTCAGATTTTAGCAGTCCAAGTACATTTGCTGATGGGAAACAGAAACAAACGAGATCATCAGTCCACGTGATATCCAGATGCGGTATGACCAGAACATAGGTGTTGCTCTGCTGCAGGTTGTACACACTGCACTGAAATCTGCTGCAAAGGAGCTCAGAGCACCACCTAAGTAATGCCAGCTTCAGAGTCACTGTTCTCTAAAACAAAGTTTTGCCTCTTATCCTTCAGGTGTTGAATTCAAGGCCCTGTCCCTATACCAGCAGCAGTGGGTTTTGTGCATGCAATGAGGATTCTCTATATCGTCTAACAAGCTTTTCCAAGAACTGAAATGTCTCCTCCACAGCTGCAATCCTGTCACAAGACACTCAGTCCAACTGGTTTGCTGAGCTACACATTTCCTCTTCAGCTTCTCTGAAGTTTCACACTGAAATACAACTTCCCTAAGCCCCGTGTCTCTCTTCCAGACGGAACCAGCATCTACCACAGCCGGGTTAGACTTCCCATCCGGTGGGGATCAATCCTCTAGGCTGAAATCACAGCCCACTTGAGAGAGGAGAACAAAGCATTAAAGGATTACAGATAATCAAGCTTTAATATTAAGCAAAGAATCAAAACATGATGCTGATATTCTTGATGCTCCTGTCTGAATGGACTTCTCTTTGAACTCATTCACGCTGCCAGTTCCTAAGCTTCTGTCCTGTGTTCCCTTCCATTCAATAGCCCTCCATCGTGTTCCTATGGTAACAGGCAAAACAAATTTCTCTTCCAGCATTTGATAGTGTAAGCTCGAAAACATTCTATTATCTTAGACAATCTCCAAAGTAGATTTAGAGTCAGTAATTTCCCCCCCTCTTCTTCTTACTGTCTAGGAAACTAAGGGCAGCAATGATGCCTTTCTACTGGACTGCTCAGAGCTGGCTACAAGGTCAAGAGTTGTTTAGGATCAGCAATAATAAAGAAATTACTCAAGAGAGTAAGGTCAAGACTGAAAAGCAGCTTGGCAAAGAAAATAATTACAATCTGCAAAATATGTACCTGAAATTAAAAAGCCAGCCACTTCCACTCTTGCTTCTAATGCAGCCCTTGCACAAAAGAGCTTTTGATAAATAGCCTCTACTTGGGAACCGCTACACTAAATATAACCAGTGATAATTCTTCTGCTTCTCTGGGTTTTTGGCCCTCTGTCCTGTCTTTAATTCATAATTACAATTACTCTCCCTGAACTACATCAAGTCCTTTTAAGGGTAAATCATTTGGATGCTCTGCCAAATTCCTAATATGCTTCTGAATTTTCAAGAGTGATAACCAGGAATTTATTTATTCGATAGGAATAGCAGCAACTCCTTTAACTCTGGCCATTTTCACTGCCCCTTCTCGATTTTGCCTTGAACACATTCTAGGAGTAAGCCTTTGAAGACAGTAGATACTTCACAGAAGTGACTCCCAATGACTTTCACAGGACCCCGGAGGAGACAGCTGGATCCTGTGTGGGATTCAGCTGCTAGAAGTGCTGCTTACTATGGCAAAATCCAGCTGCATTAGGTTTAAATTATGCAGAAGCAGGATTTTTCCTGGTTCTTTTATAAGACTGCCCTTTCCCCAGACTAGTTAGTGCAGAAAGTAAACAACACATTCGTATTTTGTTTGTTTAGTTTCAGGCATTTGTTTCAGACAATGCACATTTAACTGCTTTGGGTGTACAGAAACTAATCCATTAAGTTCCTGCATGGTAATAAACATAATTCAGCTGTCAGTTCATGTTTTAAGTGGCAGAGCTGAACGTTCATCCCTGCCCTCATTTAAGAGGTTGACTGAGCTCTCACACCAACTTAGCTTCCACATTAGCACAGCGTCTATTCCCACCAGATCCACTGTCCTGACAGTTGTTTGGACAGGAAGACCAACAATAAAATGCCTCTGAATAGATTTAATTTTCATAGCTTGTTTCCCACCTTTTCTTCTAGCCGGCACAAAGAATAGCACCTTGAGAAGGGTTTTAACTTCCCCTCTCAGTCACAAGCACAATGTCACCCAACGTACTCCAAAAACCATCATGAAGCTGAGGCAAGAGTAGCAGCAAGATAGAAAACATCTACTGCAGACATGCAACAGAGCACGTAGCCCGAAAGGCATTAAAACAACAGCAGCAGCTACGAATTGCACTGAGCAAGGGATGGTGCCTTTCACAGCAGGATGCGCAATCTCTGCCCCCAAGGATTTATCTTTTAGCTTTATGAAACAGAAGGGAAGACAGACAAGGGAGAGGAATGCTGCAACAGGAGGCATGGGCTACAGCGTGCAAACATTCCCACAGGCAGTCTGTGGTAACACACGGAATTGTTTCCAAGTGTCCTGTTTGCCAATCCATTGCATTTAGAAGCAGGGTGACTGTCTAATGACACATTAGTCTTAACTTTAGTCGAAAAGCAGGACAACCCAAGCAAGCTCTTTGTTTTGCTGCTGCCATTGGCTGGCTGCTAGAACAGGACTTAGGACAAGAACAACTCGAGCTCTTGCCTCCCAAAGTAATGCTTTCAGCAGAGTCATCGGGCCAGCACAGAGAGCTGTCTGGTCAACCTGGCAGCCTGAGGCTTTACCAGTCGGGCATCATAGCATAGCCACAGCGTTTTCCCGTCTCACCCCACTCACTGCTCTCTTCTGGATTCACCTCCCAGAGCAGCACTGCCTGAGGCCTGGGCCAACAAGTCTTAAGGGATCTGCTGCTGATGATTTTGTGCCCTAGGGCTTTAGTCATGCAAATCCATCCATCCATTCCACCGACTGCAGTGGACCGAAGACTGAAACCATTCAAGCGAAGGATCCAGGCCTCAGCCCTAGGATCTTCAAAAAAGGTGCACAAAACACTAATTGAGAGCACAGTTATTGTGTAATTCTCTGCTTACTTGGCCACGGTCGCTTTTCCAAGTTCCTAGTCCTATCAGAGGCATCTTCTGCCCAGTGTGGAGCACAACGAAGCCGCATGCTGCTGACATTTTTGCCTAGAGAAGAACAAAAACAAACGGGAGTTTTGCAGCAATTCAGGAATTTGCAACAATTTACCCTTTTTATGAAAAAAACACAAGAAATCGTAGCGGTCCCGGGATGCTAGAATAAAGATGAAGCAGGTTCTTTATGGTTTCTACTGGCACAGAGGAGATGAATAGCTACCCTGGGGAGTAGAAAACAAGCTCTTTCCTCTTCCTTCTTAATCTCTGTTCTCCTTTACAATGCAGAGGCTTAAGATTTCTCAGAGCTGAGAAGTACAAAAAGCAGCATTCTGCAATAGCATGCAACTCAGAGAAGAGCAGGTGAGGGGAAAACTTTTATTTTTTTAATTAGAACTAAGCACTAATGAGGCAGAAGGGATCATGAGATGTTTGTCTGCCCTTATGCAGAGTAATTCCATAGGACTTCTGCCCTGTCTTTCTCTTCTACCAACTCACTACCAGCTGGCTCAGGAACCCAGCTCTTAATTATGCTGCAGTTGGGGAGAAACATTTTGCCAAGACCAGCTGGTGCAGGTTAAGGTTTGAAGATCTGATACAGGCAGGATTTTAATTTGGAGTGAACGATGAAGGCATTGCCCAGGAAAAAAAAACAAAAAAAAAAACCAACAAAACACAAACCCAAAATAATAACATTCCAAAGTACATCACTGCTGGAGGATCAGTCCCATCTTTCTGTGCCACACAGGCACTTTGTCACCCTTGAATCCAAATTTTCACCAAGAGCTGAACCACAACTCATTATCAGGGCTGTTGGGCATTGTGAAGAGAACTTTTTTTTTTAAATAAAATCATCTTTTTATCAAAAAGGAGCGTTTCCCAATGCATCCCAACAGCCTCACCAACGACATTTCTGGTGAAACTGGTAAGAAAAAAAATCACATTCGGGATGGGCTCCAAAGCTGGCTAGCTGATTTCAGCAGAAGATGAGGAAGCTGCTTCCCAAGTTCAGCTGTGTCCAAACACATTAATGTTATTTGTTTAAAAAAAAAAACCCACAAAACAACAAAACCAAGAGTGGAGGCATGCGATGCTGGTTACACAGCTGACTATGGAGCAGGAATGGATGTTTTCAAAGCAGAGCATTCACAAAAGGCACTATCCCCAAATACCTCTCCCTTCTCCAGGGTGTTGTAATTTTCCTCAGATAATTAAGGCCCTGCTGATGGATGACTTCACGCAGAAAGTTCATATTTTCCATTTCTTGCCTAGTTTCTCAAACCATGCTTTAGTACATTACAGCAGACACCAAAGAGCACGCTTGTTTTACAGACATAATAGAGCAGTTGGGGCAATCCTGACCCAAGGACCATTGTACCCCAAGGAGCTGGTGATCCCTGCAACAGTTAACATGAGTGGGTCCAGCTTGTCTTGTGCTGGGCTTCGGGTACAGCATGGCCTTCAGGATGCAGCCCACGGCTGCAGGATAAGTTCAGCAGCTGGTTGTGTCAGGGTAGCCTGCAAGGCAGCTCCCACTTGGTACCTGCGATTACACCACCTACATGTCCTTGCCTTTATCTGAAAAAAGGCAGGATGTTCTCATGTGAGCATCCTTTATTTGACAAGAAAAAGGATGAAGAGAGTTGTTTTGCTGTAAGAGAATCCCCAATAGCTCAAGGGACTGGAAGAGGGTAACCCCTTTTATGGACAGGGTCTGCACAACCTGCTGCGTGGGATCAGTGCTGCACAACTTTGGGTTCCCAGCCCCTGGAAGAGTGTAAGACTATCAACACTACTCTGTAGTGTTAGCTCTAACAAAGGCCATTTGAGACGATACTTTACAGAGTCTGAGTGCCCTTCTTATCGGGATTGTAACAGACCAGCACCTCCTGGTGCAAAACAGCTGTTAAACACAAACTGGTGGCTCTGGATTTGCACTGACTAGTAAATCCAGATGTTCATGCTGCATGCAGTCATCACTAAACCAGACTGGGGGGACACATCTACATTTTGTGTCAGGGAGTCAGAGAAGAAAGTGACAGTGACAACATTCTTCTCTTCCATTCCAAATTTACACAGCAATGCGGTAGCCTGCTGCACGCAAGCAGATGCTTTCTAACCTGAATGGAGGTGTCTGCGTAAAGACATCTCCTTACACACCGCGATACCACGGCACACTTAAGCCTTTTTGACTCACAGTGGCTTATAACACAAATACGACCCAGCCATACGGTTTACACAATCATGTTAACACTTCAACCCAGAAGACAAGGTACGTGTCTAATCAATAACTAGCATCAGCACTTTTCTTCTTCTAAGGACCATTGTACTTCCCATAACACTGTTGTACATTAACAATGCTGAAGGAGATGAACTACAGCCTCTGGAAGAGTAGCAACATGCCAGAATTAGAAACACTGGAAGAAAACACACTAATTAATATTTTCCACTCACATTCTTCCCTTAACAAAGGGATGCAAGAGAACTCCAGTGACTGCTAGACACTATTATTTGGTTCATTAAAAAGCTGGAAGCCAAAGACAAAAACAAGCAGAGAAACCAACTAACTCCAGACAAGTAAGATGTGGTTTTGGCTTAACAACACCACCACACTTAGAGAAGAGTTAAAACTCGGGGCAGTTCAGAAGCACGCTGGGCAGGCTGGAGAGGCAGATGCACCAATAACCAGAGCAGCAGAAACCACACCTGGGGCAGCCCCCGCGGCTGCAGCCCATCTACAGTGCAGAGCGGGGACTCTTCAACCCGCAAAGCGCGGATTAAAACGGGAATCGCGTTAAAGTGCCCAGACACCCGCTGCAAACACGGAAGCCGCTGCTCCAGAACCGCGTCACCGCTCCGCAAACAGGAGCGCCCCTCCCCGCTCCGAGGCACCGAGCGCCGCGGGGCCCCCGCCGCCGGG
>JANHFX010025991.1:8175-18850 GCA_027560015.1 Chloroceryle amazona
GTCATGGTTGCCACACTCCTTGATCCTGCTCAGCAGCTCCTCATCTACTTGCCCTTGCAGTTTTGTTATGTGCTGCACAGTTTGATGAAGCTCTAAAAAATATTTCTGGATTTTGACAAAAAGCTCTCATTGCTTATGTTTACTGTATCTAAGAGGTGGGCTAAGGTTTATTTGAATAACTTGTTTCTGATTGATACTGATGTGAAACTTCCTGTGTTTCACCTTGCTACCATTGCCCCTTGTCCTATCACAGGGCATCACTGAAAAGAGACATCACCCCCACCCTTGAGGTATTTGTAAACATTCATAAGATCCCCTCTCAGTCTTCTCTTTTCCAGGCTAAACAGTTCCAGGGCTCTCAGTCTCATAAGACGGATGTTCCAGTCCGTCAAAAGCCTGATAGATACCACATAGATACCACAGCCTGGTGTGGGCAGCCTCTCCCAAAACCTCTGCAGCAACAGCAGGCAGGGCAGTGGGGAGTCACCATCCCCCCACTCTGCATGCAGAGGGGGCAGTTATCAAAAGGCACACTCAACTGTTCAGAAGGCAGCTGACATCTTTGAGGGTTACTTTCTCTGTGCCATCAAAAGCAGCGGCAGCCAAATGCTGCAAAGGGAACACAAGGTCTTGGCAGCTTCCCACAGTGCCAGAGGGCACATTTTCATGAAAAGCAGTTTCCCCTCTAAGTGAAGAGAGATGGTAGATGAATGCCTGACACTTCTGGTGAGACCTACAGACTCATGCTTTTCAGGACACAGGCAGGTCACACGCCCTGCTGTTCAGATGGAAAGAGGCACTGGTCTGTTCCTCCTTCAGATGGCCTCGCTCAGGCTCCCTGGGTTGTCCAGCCAACAGCTTTCAGGGTTGCACGAGCAGTACGTCAAAAACTGGAGTGAAGTGGTAAAATTAATTTGCCTCAGAAAGCAGGTAAGAGCAACCAGAGGCTTTTTGAACCTATGAAACTTCTAGCATATACGACATCCAGGAAAGAGTTTTAACAGCTAAGCCGTGGTGGAAAGCTGTTTGCCCTTGTTCTGAGCTTGCAGCCTGCTGGCATCACTTGGGGCAGCTGCTGTGATTCTCTAGTTCCTGCAGCAGGGACCCAGAGCTGCGTGCAGGACTCAGCATAGGTGCATCCTGGAGCTGTGCAGCAGAACCACGTATCCTGACATATGCCTGAGTGGGAACAGTTACCACAGAGACCACATGTCAGAATGGGTTTCTCCTTCCCTTCACTGCATGTTTGAGTTGAAGTTCACCTTCCACAGTGACATTCTCATCTGTCACTTGGCTCGCCATCTCTGCCCAGGTTTTATTTGTCTGTCAGCTGATAGACACTGAAGGCAAAAAATTCCTCTCCCTTTCAGTCAGTACCTGGGGTCTGAGTCATCATTTTAATTTGCTGTGATGCCTTGTGGAGCTGAAGGCTTCCTGAAAGCACTCCATCTCTCCTTCTGTCCCTCTTGCCACCAACCTTCCTCACCATCAACAGTAGTCATTATGAGTCAAGTCAATGCTAACCGTAACAGAGTTCCTGTAGCACTAACAACAGCTGTTGCTTCCCAGCTTTTAATCCACCTTGATTTAATAGCATGATGCTATAATTCCATGAAAAGACCTATTTTCAAAGGTATTTGCATCAATATTTAAGCTCAAAACGTTAAAAATGGCATAATTTTAGTAGATGAAGGGTGGATCCTCTCCACAGTCAAACAAATGCTGCCCCCTCCCCCCCAGGAGCTAAAGGGAAGAGTGAAAAGCATATCCCCAAAGTGCCACACATTCAAATTTCATTTTCTTTCTGCCATTTCAGTAACCTCACACAGCTTACTTCTTCAGGAACTGTTATCAATAAAGGAACAGAAATATTAATAAAGCAGCAATGATCAAGCTGAACGTACCTTCTCTGGCTTCATAAACATCAACATGGAAACCTCGTCTAGCAAAGAAACAGGCATTTAATGCACCCACCTACAAGAGAAGGATTAGGAATGGTAGATGAAGTGTTTCACTAGTACCTATATCACTGATCACTACTGAGATGCATTAATGAAGTATTAAGGGTTAAAGCTCAGCATATATAGGAAGATTCTTTGATCAAGAACCTTAGAGGACATCTTCCTGCAGAGAAGTTCTCAGGCAACCCTGATGTGCCTGCAGAACCTCCATGACCAAAGTCACCAATCAAAACTCATCATATAAAGTCATACCAGGTTCAGGGCTTGATTAAATGCAGTGATTAATTGCAGCAGGGCTAACCCCTTTATCCAGAGACAGCAAGAGCTGGTACAGGTAAGCACTCTGCTCCTCTCTGGACTATTTCTTCCTCAGTAGAATACAGGGTGCTGCAGCATTCCCTTGGGAACATAGTGGGTGAAGCTAGACCTGTGCAAAAGCAAGATGCTACCTTACAAAGGCAGCACATATGTCCTGTTTGTTACTTAAATACATCCCAAACAAAAGTGAGAAGTGGTATTTCCTCTTAGCCTAATATCTACCAAGTCTCAGTCTGAAAAAAGGTTTTCGTGTTAGTGATTTGGTTAAAGCCAGAAACAGCCAAGGGGCAGAAGGATCTGGCAGCTCAAACAAGGACTGTTATTTAGTGTATCTGGGCACCATTGCTCCACCTCCCAAACCCCTTCCTCTGAGAAAATGACTCTTGGTGGCAGATTTTATTAGCACACACTATTCAAAGCAAGTGCCAAAACCAGGAAGAATGATTTTAAGAAAAACATCACCCCACATCCAAGCAATGCTTTTACAGCCCCCGATCCCTGGCAAATGCAATCACACAGCAACTGAATTGAGTTCCTACCAGACCACCGCCGACAATGGCAACTCTTTTCCCCCACGGGCCACCAGGCTCCATCGCTGGGGCAGCCCCTGGGTCGCAGGTCCTTACTGCTGCGTCCCCTTTCTCTGACATACTGCACTGCCCTCTCCAGGGGGGAGGGGAAGGATGTGGGTGACTGGATTCTTCTCCCCTGGTTCACATTAAAGTTTAACTCCCAGCCCAGAGACTGTTGGTGAATTAGCCTGGTTGTGGGGCCAATCACACTGAGCCTTTAGGTGAAGAGACGCAGAGGTGGCGTTACTTAGTCAGGCATTATTAAAATACCTCTTTTGAAAATTATAATGCAATTCTGCAGCCATCTTCAAGGACATCTGTCCAGGTTTGAGTGGGAACAGAACTAATTCTGTTCAGTGATTTTACTTTTCAGTTCAGTTCTTCTAATTAATGGTGGTTCCTGAAATAAGCAGCATGTTTTCATAGGCAGTGTCTGCTTCTAGCCGTGACAATGCTCCATGTTTAGAGCTAGTACCAGGGATTGGTGTGCAGACAAGGCCACTGCTGGATCTTGTGCACCACGCTGGGGGGTGCAGAAAGGAAAAAGCTGCACCTGCAGGGAGGAGTTGACCCTAAACTGACCAGCAAGGGATTTCATCCCATATACATCATATTCAATATAAAGCTGAGGGATCACAAGGGTCCTTCTTGGCTCAACTTGGCTCATCTGGCTCCTTTTCACTTCTTCAATGGGTGGCATCCAAGGAGGACTCTGACCATTCTGCCTTCAGTCCTCATCTGTGTGTTCCTGAATCCAGCACCAGAATCCAGCTCCTGAACACAGCTCCCATCTGCTGCTGGGTCAAGTGTGTGTGACTTTCCTGGTGCCGGCTCCACAGCATTGGTGGTGACGGTGACATAATGGACATTTTGGGGAGTGGGCTGGGTTTGATACTGCTTGTGTATATACTTGTATATATTCCTTTTCAATTATTATTATTATTCTAATTTTCATTCAAGCTGTTCTAGTTTCCTTTTCTAATCACTAAGTCTCTCTCCCTTATTCCCTTTCTCTTCCCTTTTGGGATGGGAAAAGGGGGTTAACAGAGAGCATCTGTTATAGGTCTAGTGGGCTGCCTTGACCCTAAACCATGACAATGTCCTAATGAAACATGCACAGAGCAGGAGAACTTGCATCTGTCAGGCTTTTGCTGTTGCATCGCTTGGTGGCAACTGCAGAGGCACTGGGGGACAATGCAAAGTAACTCCTGGAGCCTCATGGGCACTCCTCTAAGGGTGACATGTGAACTACAGTGCTTACCCAGGGGCCTGATCCCATCTTTAAAGATTTCTTTTGGCCAGGGAAGCTGTGTGTGGCTTGAGCATTTTGGGGTGTGATGCTGAGCAGAGAGTCTAATCTGCAGAAGCTTTCTAGGACTTGGATAAGGCTGTAAGGAGACATCTCTGTGTGCATCATTTCACGTGCTCTCCCCAGTCAACACTGCACACAGTAAGCTTTTAAAGTGGAGGAGCCTATTACAGCCTACGTACAATAACTAAACAGCAGACAGTGAAAAAAACATAATTAACATACACTACCATTTATTGCTTTATTGCTAAACCTGCCCAAAACAACAGATTTGTCTCAATGGAGCAAGACCACATCCCTGCACCAGCACAGCACCATTCTCCATTGCACATACTTGTTCTCAGTGCAGCAAAGGCCAGCTGCTCCTGAGGGAATGGAGAACAAGTGCCATGTCACACAATGGTTCAACCTGCAACACCATACAAGGAGAGGACATGCAGGATGGGGTCAACAGGACGCACAGGCAGTCCCAGGCCTAGGATGAAATGAGATTGATGGCCTTGGGGAGTGCAGGGGTTTCAGGCTGTGGCTCTTAAAGGCTATTAGTGCCTATGGACCCTGGCACTGTGTCCAAATGAGTTGCCACATTAGGTTTCTCTGATCTATGCAGCAGTGAATTGATCCCCACTATCTGTCAGACTCATACATATAAAGCAAAGAAAGCAGAGCAGAGGGCAAAGAGTCAGGTTTTACATAGTAAATAAATTATTCATTATTTGTTTTCAGAGTAGAGACAACACACCATTAGTTTCCAGCAGTAGCAGTTATTATTTGGAAATACCACTCATAGCACCCTTTGTATACTTGTCCAGTAGGCTTTACAGATTAATCCACCACCCTGGCTTGCCAATTTGATAGCAGCACTTTAAGGTATACCAATTAATGCTTGGACTTCCATAGATAACACAGCATACAGTCACATACTAAAGCTTGTCTTACAATGCTGCCTTCTGCACAAGCAGCCTCAGCTATGGTCTATGTACCTGCTCTGGAGGCAGGAGGCATGGACACATGTGGAAGCACCCAACTCACTGGTGTGCAGCACCGTGTGGTATGGCAGTTGGGCCACAGGTTGAAAGGTCAGTCTTCTGAGGTGATACACATCAGCTTCCTGCAGCCAAACCCACCTCATTAGCTAATGTCAGCAGTTTTTAGCAAAACAGACTAAGCTTTGCCTATCAGGGACTATCGATTCCCAGTGCAATATTGTTTCTTCTGGGTAACCATTCAAAAAAACGTAGGTCTTTGGGTTATCTGCATCAGATTCACTCACAGACTGCACCAGGCAAAACCAATGAGAAGATATTCTTCACTTGAAAAACAGGAGAAGGTGGGAAGACATTGAGAAAGTGCTACTAATTATCTCTCTGTGTTAAACACAGCCAGGCTGCTGAAAGCATGAAAAAGTATTACTTGATACTGAGCCTTCCAAGAACTCCCAAATGAAAACAAAAAGAAAAGGATAGCCTGGGCTTGGATTAAAGCCTGCCCTCTGAAAATTAGTAGGAAAAGTAAAGAAGGAAAAAGTGTTTGATTTATGTTGCTGAAGAAAAAGATATACCAATATCCAAGGAAGAACCTCAGGATTTTATTTTTTTTTTAAATCAAGTCTAAACACTGATTATATGAGTGTGTCCTGGTTTGAGTGAGAACAGAACTAATTCTGTTCAGTGAGTTTACTTTTCAGTTCAGTACTTCTAACTAACTTTATTTCTGAAGTCAGCAGCCTGTTCTCACAGGCAGTGTCTGCTGCCAGCAGTGGTAACACCCCATGGTTAGAGTTACTACCAAGGACTGGTGTGCAGACCAAGGCCACTGCTGGATCTTCTGTACCAAGTTGGGGGGTGCAGGAGAGTGAAAGGCCCCACCTGCAGGGAGGAGCGGACAGGGCAGGTGACCCCAAACTGACCAACGAGGGATTCCCTCCCATATACATCATATTCAGTATAAAGCTGGTGGATCTGGAGGGTCTATAGCTCATTCGCTTGCTTGCTCTCTTTCTGGGGCCTCCCGGGTTCTTCTCCCCTCTTGGCCCGCTTTGCCAGCTTTGCTTGGCTTGGCTCAGGTCCTCTTATGCTTCCTTCCTTGGAGCATCCAAGGAGGACTCTGACTGTTCTGCCTTTAACCCCAATTGGTGTGTTCCTGAATCCGGTACCAGAATCCAGCTCCTGAACACAGCTCCCATCTGCTGCGGGGCCCAGTCTGGGCCTCTCAGTGCCTGCTCCACAGCACCAGTGGTGTTGGTGATGTAATTACCATCGGGGGGGTTGGGTTCGATGCTGGTTTTGTTTATATTTGTACATTTTCTATTTTATTATCATTGTTATCATCATTAAAGCTGTTCTAGTTTCCTTTTCTAGTCACTATGTCTCTCTCCCTTATTCCCTTTCTCTTCTCCTTTGGGGATGAAGGGGGGTTAACAGAGAGTGTTTGTTAGGTCAAAGGGGCCGCCCTGACCCTAAACTGTGACACTATGTATAGCTAGTGCTATGCTTAAAACCAAGCAATCTTAAATAAAACTCAAATTATTCTACTATTCCATTAAAAAATTACACTACAGGTGGTGAATAAAAAAATTGATGTAGGAGTAACTACAGCAATTTCTGAAGTCTGGAAAACTAGCCACAAGGCAAGAAAAAAGCCTTTCAATACAGTTTCAGCAATGGTTAGCCATACTCAAGAACTTGCATATTCTTCTGCCACAGCATCTGTTTAATTGCACATACCTTTGCTGGAGGAACTTTACCAGCAGCTGTGATTTGACCGGTGAAAAATCGACCGAAGTGATTTGCTGCCAGCACTACAGCCTTGTAGCTGTTAATTAAGGACAAACACAAATCAGTATTTTCCCACACTCAGTACAATTCCATTCATGGCAGTAATCAAAAGGATGAATATTTGACCATAGCGTGCAGGGGATAAAGCCAGTTTAATATTCTACTACTGAGCACAAGTTTAATAGTCTGTTCATATTTCTTGCCTTTTGTGGGTTTTTGACTGCAGTATGCTAAAGTTACAACCATTCACTCCCCCAAATAAAATTTTACCTGAATAATAAATGCTAACTTCCTAAAAGTTAACCTACCTAAAAGCAACCTTCAAAGGCTACCTGTGGCTTGTTAGGGGAGGAAACATGAACAAGCAATTGCAAAACCCAGAGTAATTTTGCAGCAAGCCCACTTAGACAAGCGGGCACACATCCAAAAAAGATACTCTGGCCCTAAATCTGGAAAATACCCTAATCTTGATACTTCTTTGGCCACATTTGCCTTGTAGCCAGTTGTAGACAATGGGTGGCTGAACACCACATTAACATCACTGAAGTTGTTCCAGCTTTCTTTTCTAATTGGTAAGTCACACTCTCTTACTCCCTTTCAGGAAAGAAAGAGGTTAACGGAAAGTCTGTTATAGGTCTGTGGGATGGCCCAGACCCTAAACCTTAACAGCCTACAATACCAGCTGCAAAGCATGAAGATTTCTAAGCATATTTGGTCTTTTGTTTACATCTGCCATGGCAATTGCATTCATACTGAGTGCTGTTTGGATGAGTTAGCCCAGAACAATCAGATCCCACTGACAGACAATCTGTGTTCAAACTGGCTTAAGAATGTCTTTAAGCCTGCTCTGATCTAATTTAGAGCAAAAAGGACCTAGAAAAAGCAGTCAAGAATTGGAAGAACTGACCCAGTTTTGTTTATTTTTATGTTGATTCAAAAGCTTTATTCTGACCTCCTGCGAAGCTGATTCTAAGAAACTTGTTTGGCACCTCCAACGGTGTTACCCTTTGTATGAAAACATGCAGGACTGGTTTAGACATAGCTAATATCAAACCACAGAACTTTTAATCCAGCTATAATCACTCAATCTGAAAAGAAAACAAAAACAAGAAGGTTAAAAAAAAAAAAGATTCATACCCAGCAATGTTGGCCATGGAGCTAAGTGCATCATATCCCTGAGCTATGGTGACCCGTGGAACCTGATCCATAGCCAAGACAGTAGCATTTTTTTCTGCAAGTTTTTTCAAGAGGTCTGGATTTTGTGCTGGGTAGATAAAACTAATAAGGGTAGCCGCCATCTTAAAAAGATCTGCTTCATGTATGCCTAGAGCTGAGTTATATATAGGAGCCCTCACCTGAGGAAAGAGAGAAATTTCCAAATTAATCAGAGGAAATAAATCAGAAGACACTCCACTTCCTCTCTCCCAACTTGCAGTCCTATCCCATTCCTATCCACAAAGTAGACAAGGAAGGAAGTATTATCAAAGGCTGTTTTACACACCTGAACTGAGTAACTGCATTTCTTACTGCAGGACACATATTAGAATTAGCTCTAAGCAGATTGGTGACATGGCAGTAATGGTCAGCACACACCTTCAGAAAGATCTGATGACTTCTAACAAGCAGTTACTGGCTTTTATGACAGAAAGCTGCCCCAAAACCTGCCATTCTTAGCAAAATGACTACTGAACAGATGTGCCAATTAAGCTCTACAGACTAAAAATACTAATTAGGTAGCAGTGCATCTCTACATACAAGGAATTTCAAGCATTAAGTCCAGCAGATACTCAACTTGATCTGTATTCTCTTGAGTTTCTCACTTTTCCTCAAAATGGAACCTACTTCACAAGTGTTGTTTACACACTATCTCACAGAAATTCTGTGTTCAATCCTAACAGGATAACTTCAAAGAGAGCAACTGAAGGAAGCCTCAAAATCAACTTGAACGTCTTTTTCCTTTTTTCCTAGGACTTTACCCAACCTACCTATCACCTCTCAAGCAAATTCACTTTTATCAGTCCTCCCAGATAAGCTACTTATGAAATGCACTGTTGCTGTAAAATTGTTGGTTATCTGATTGAGGAAAGTTAGAAGTTTGCATTTTGAAAATTCCAAGCAACTCTCACTAAAGAGTAATTTGAGTTGTATGCTACTAACTTCAGAGTGAAAGTTTCTTAGAGCAGTTCTCATTAGAATCCAGAAATAGTCTACCTCGTCTACTAGAAAACAATGCCTCCAAGGTAGCTAAAAACTTGATACAAAGCTATCCTCGTTTTTCAACATGCTGGTTTTACTAATTTAAGTAAGTGCACACTTGCTCTACCAAAAAAAAAAAAAATTAAAAAAACCACAACCACCTGACTAAAATTCAGTCAGTACTCAGAATGAAAAAGATTGAGCTTACTTACTGAACTTTCAGACCATTACAGAACTTTGACCAAAATGTTCCTCCAAAAAAGAATGCAGTAAGAAATATATTTATATAACAATTACCTTGACAACCAAATCAGAAGCCAGGACTTCCTTGGTCCCCTGGATCTTTGCTCCAACTTCTCTGTAATGATCATCAGAAAATTTGGAAGCTTCTCCAGCACCAGATTCCACCACAACACTGAAGCCTTGTTTAATCAAGGCTTGAACTCCAGCTGGTGATAGAGCCACTCTTTTCTCATTCTCAAATATCTCCTTAGGGACACCTATAGTCAGTTGTTTATAAGGAATTCCTGTAAGAGCAGCAGATAAAACAGCATTAGTTGCACTAATGATTTATGAATTGGTATTAATGGCACTCTTCAGTGTTGTACAGACACATGCAGACATGACACACTTAGCAATTCTCTCTCTTTAGGGAAGAGGAAGCAGAACAGTACTCTCCAGCAGCATAGTTTACATTTCCTCAAATTACACCATCTTGCTAGAGAACCCTGTTCTTTCAGGAATCCGGAGGTCAGCACAATCCGCTGCACAAGCGGCAACAAGTGTTTGGCACAGTTCACACACATCTGAATTTATACAGTTCTGATTGTGTAATTGGCATGCTGATTTACACAGAGCTCTGGTGGTAACACATTCTCCCCAGGGGTAAGAAGAATTTTAACACCCCTCTAGCCACTCCAACTTTATTGTGAAGAAATAAACGAAGAGCTGGAACGCTGAATTGTTTATTTAACTGAAAATGTTTTTAGTGTCTATTAAATTATAGTTGTCCCAGATCACTACTAATGAATGTAGCTTACGTACCACAAAGTACAATGAAAGCCAAAACTACACCAATGAGGTAAGAATTGCCGAAAAATTAAAAAAGTGAATTCAGGAGTAACTGAAGAACAATGGAGTATCTGTTCAATTACACTTCTCTTCAATGTTATCTCCTTGTCTTAACTTCTTCAAAGCTCTACTGACTAACACCATAAAACTGCTGAAGTCACCTTTTATCAGTTTTAGCTTAAGGTTTCAAATCACAAACACATAATTTTGTTCATGTGCAGTTTGTGGGCTTCCATTCTAATATCTGAGAGTTTAATCACATTATTTATAAATACACAGACTCAAGCAGAATAACTGCATATCAGACTACCACATTGCCTCAGTTATACTAGACAGCGCACAGTCCATTACACAGGCCTAGTTCTGCACCAGCTTTCACTGATGTCTATCCAGAATTTAAACCTGGATTCTGACATTTATATACAAGACACTTGCACCACGTATATATTAAGGAAATATAAATCTGAGCAG
>JANHFX010025991.1:18950-34047 GCA_027560015.1 Chloroceryle amazona
GTGTGTTCCTGAATCTGGTACCAGAATCCAGCTCCTGAACACAGCTCCTGTCTGCTGCGGGGCCCAGTCTGGGACTCTCCTGGTTCCTGCTCCACAGCACCAGTGGTGACAGTGATGGAATTACCATCGGGGGGGTTGGTTTTGGTACTGGTTTGGTACATATTTGTACATATTCTATTTTATTATTATTATTTTCATTTTCATTCAAGATGTTCTAGTTTCCTTTTCTAATTGCTATCTCTCTCCCTTATCCCATTTCTCTTCCCCTTTGGGGAGGGAGGAGGGTTAACAGAGAGTGTCTGTTATAGGTCTAAGGGGCCCTGACCCTAAACTGTGACAGAGGGAAAAGTTGAGAAATAATGAAATAAATATACACAATTCCAGGCTGCTTAAATCACCTTCCAAATCTGTTTTTGAGAAGAAAATCCTGGGTAGCTTTGTAAATATGAGATTTGGGAGACTCTGGGAGTCAGAGCCCTTCTGGGGCAGAAAGTGTGGACTGCAGTTAGCTGGGGGGGGGGCATTGCACTTCAAGGTTCAAACCCCATGACTGCAGGAGAAGATTTCTTTCTGTTCTTCTCCACAGAGAATAATTTATCCAAATAGTGTGTAAAGCTGACTCACACAGGTTGAGCATAGTGCTGGCTTTCAGGAAAATGCAGTATGAACATTTTGCCTTGCTATGCAGGTAGATTGCTTTTGGATTATCCCTGTTGATCTTTAGTTCCCTGGATAGGTAATTACTGTAGGATAAGTATATCTGTGAGGGAGTGAAAAAACAAAAATGCTGACAGAGGAACACTTCAGGCTGATGAGGTTTGGTGACTAAACCCTCATTTGGGCATACTGGGCTAGTTTGTATCATCCTCCTCAGGATGGCAGCAGGCCCCTTTGCAATGGGCATTTCCTCTGTTTGCACATAAAGGGGACTCCCAGCCCTGGATCTGGGTCATACTCATTGCAAGGGCTCAGATAACACTGGTGCTAAGGTTATTTCATGCCCAGGGACTGTGGTGGGCTGCCAGGCCTTCAAGACATTTTGGGATGGGTTTTCTTGATTCTGAGAAGAGTAGCAAAAAAAAAAGTGGTGATTGCCTGTGACTGGTCTGGGCTTGGAAGATGAACTAGGAGAAATGGGTGAGCAGACTACAGGTGCATGGTACATTTGTTCCGAACATCTGCAGTCTTTCTCCCACTTACTTCTTGTACCAAAAATGTGCAGTCCTACAGACATTAGGCTGTCAATCAGACAGATTATTTAGGAACTGTTAAATACAGGTTGACCTCAGCAATGCTATGGTCCACTTGTAGAGGAATACGCACTGTCAGTATGTGGGCCACCTGCAACAAGAAAAATTACTTTATTGTGATACGTAATAATCAACAGTGTCTTCTTGCTGCAGCTG
Source organism: Chloroceryle amazona (assembly GCA_027560015.1). Classification (NCBI taxonomy): domain Eukaryota; kingdom Metazoa; phylum Chordata; class Aves; order Coraciiformes; family Cerylidae; genus Chloroceryle; species Chloroceryle amazona. Next base: position 20,357 of record JANHFX010025991.1, read on the forward strand.
TAAAAGGACAGTGTAGACATGTTGGATCCCATAACTCATGGTGGAAGTTACCTGAAGAAGAGGAAGAAAACTGCTTAAAAGTCATTACAAGGTCTTCCTTTGCTGATTTCTGCAAACAGCTAATTGCACTGATTCTGGAAGAAGCCAAGAGATCTTTACTGGTACAGATTACAAACCCATATAAAAGTGAAAAGGGTAGAAATGTTTATCCCTTATAAACTTGTCAGGTAAATAATCTGTTCAGGAATTCAAATCCCATGCTAAAGAGACCCATATACAGATATCCCTTCCAGAAGTTCACCCACGCCTGAGGATGCAGCTGCCTCCACCCTGTCCTTCCATTCACTAAGAGTTTGAAAGAGCCATAACACAGAAATAAAAGCTCTGCTCTCACCAATGCAAAAATGAGTCCGCATGCTGAAGTCAGCAGCCACCCTACCACATTCTAGAAGTGTGCATTTTTTTTACTAGCCACAGTACATAAGAGCTTTCTAGCACCACTGCTTCCATGCCTGCTTTCTTGCTATACCCTCCTGATACACTCAGCAAGACCACTGCTCTCTCTTGGCTCAGATCCTGTTCTCTCTTGGCTCAGATCCCTACCCAAGGCCCCTCCTGCCACTGGCATTCATATGAGTAGACTAGTTCAAGCACTAGTCCTGGCTATGATCTGCTCATGTGTAGAAAGCCAACCAGGACAAGCTCAGAAATAACAGGAAAGGCACAGGCAAGCAAGCACCTAGAGGTACTGGCTGCTGACCTCTGCTAAGGGTTCGAGGGCTCTACAGACCTGGGGTCAGCCTGGGGACAAATTCATCTATTTCAGCACTTGAAAAAACACCCCAGCTGCAAGCACAGGCTTATTGTAAAGGCTCAGCTTCATTTCTGAATACTCCCTTTCTACCATTTTTCTTAGCAAATACTGGTGAGATTTTCTCCAGGAATTTCTGATTAGCAAATGTCTCACCAGTGTTTTAAGAAAATAAATCTTACTGGGTACTTTAGCCTGAATGTAAAACACATGCAGACCTTATTTAGCAGTTGTCTACTGGATTCACTGGGGTACCCAAAATGCAAGGGAACAGCCACTGTAGAACAGAGCCATGCAGCATTGCTGGGTGGTGGCTCTGTATAGAAGGGATCATCTGTAGACCTTGTCTGATCCTTGTGTTTATTTGCCAGTAAGCAAGGGTAAATCACTCAATTTATAAGATTGAATGTATCAAATCATCATTCAACCCACCTCAAACCCATGCTTGCATTAAAGATGATATTCAGGACTGGTCTTAGTGAAGAACCATGAAGGCATGGGATTGTCTGGTCTACCTTGTCTTGGTCTACCCTACCTGTGCAGGAAGGAAGGAAGTTTACATCATGGCTGCCTGTTTACTTACGTAGGTAGAGCAGGGAGTGTGCTGCCGGTCCAGTGATGCACAGTGGATGCAGATGGGAAGCCCCCGTGGGGCACTGGAAGCACCCCCGTGGGAGGGTAGTGGTGGTGGTGGTGCACCGCAGATGGCCTGGCCCTCTCTGCTTTCAAAGCCAAGGGAGAAGCAAACTGCAGGTCCTTGTTGGAGAGAGAGAAAGGTTGATGTATGAAATCTGTAACCACATGGAAAGGGTCTCTGGCTGAGGGTCTGGGTTCCCACTTTGCCACCCCTTGGTAAAGGAAGTCCTTCAGCATGTGTCTGGAGATAGGTTTTGCGGGCTCCACCGTAGAAGGTCCAGCAAACACTTAGTGTTTTCAGATTTCACCTGATATTCAAGAGGCACTCAGACTCCACTACCCCCCAGTTTATTCCACCAGTCCACATCAGGGAAACACCCAGGGACGGGATGGCCTGGGGAGGAAGGTGGGTACCAGGGGGATGCAAACTCTTCCTCTGCCATCTTCCCTTATACATGGGGTCCTCCACAGAAATATGCAGATGAGTCCACTGGCTCTCCCAGCATTACTGTCTGCCCCAGACATTTTCTTCATGGCAAGAGGAAAAGAATATTTAAAATCAGAAACTGTGAAATACAAAAAAAAAAAAAAGAAAAGAAATGGGCTTCTCTCCAAAGCAACTCTCAGAGCAGTTCTGACATGAAGAACAATCAGCACTGCCTGCCATTTCAGCATGAAGTCCACCCTGGGACCATGGCTGACAAAGCCAGCAAGCCCCTCTGCACCACAGGTGGCCTCCTGGGACATCAGTGCCCTGAAACATGAGAGCATGCAGCTGCTGTTGAAGGCTTTCTTGTCTGGAGCAGACATTTGGTCCCAACAGGTGGCCTCCCTCCAGGCCACAGGATGGGTTATGGCAGAGGAGTCCATTTCCTACCCCTTCATTAAACCCAGGGCTTGGCTCCTTTTAAACTGTGTTGCTTTTGCAGATAGTACACAGGAAAGGTGCGAGTGAGGTGGGCAAGGACTGTAGAAGTGTGGGAGTTACTTTCTCAGCATCCAACAATCTTAACATCTGAGGAAAAATAAAACAAATCTTCCTAATAGCACAGGAAGAAGACATTGTTTTCCTGAAAATGGAGGGGTAGGAAAAGTACAGGGGAAGATTTTACAACACTAGTACATTTCCTTCTCCACAAAGATAAATGTCCTTGCCTCTTAGGAAATAAATGCTATAAAGCAGAGATTAGAAATACTTTTTTACAAAGCTTATCAGGCACTGGACATATTTTGGAAAAATTCCTATAGGAATCTACACACCAAAATATCTTTAAGATCTGTCCTTTCAGAGTTCAGTAGCCATTGGTTTTCAGTGAGACGGGAACTAGAGCAGTGGATCAAAATTCAGTGCTTCAGCTCTAGCCCATTTGAAACTGCCAGGTCAAATTTTATGAATTACCGGATTTGTAACACAAATATTGCTCTGCTGTTTGCAGCAAGTGGACCTGCAGCAGCAGATGCCCAATGTAGATATCTTCCATGCATAGTCTATTCAACTGTACAGGCCAGATAATTTTCAGAGCTGGACTGAATCTAGTTTGAACTTGTGGACAAGACATTCCTTTATTGGTTTCTGTCACAGTGCTCGCCATGGTAAAGAGGCAGGCTGTGCTCTGCTCAGTAACAGTTTTCTGGTGCAGTGGGTTTTAAGATGAGCACAGCTGTTAAAAGTTCCAGAATTTCTGCATGTTTTGTCCAGGCCTGCACCCACCCAAGGAGATCAATCATTGCCTTGTGTGAGCAAGGATGCCCTGACTCCAGTGTCATTACCTGCTGTGTAGGACGAAGCAGGGGAGACCTGATTCCAGCAGGCTGTTCAAATGCCATGGGTGGCAGAGCCTTCAGCATCATGTTCTGCATGATGATCTGGTGCATCTGAGCATTCTGCATCAGCATCATCTCTACCATATCTGGGAAGAAGTCACCCCAAGGAAGAAAGTAAGAGCTTTATCAGCAGCTGACAAGAAGCAGAAGCATCATGGTAAGAAGTGCCTTCCAGCATATAGCCTGGTCACTCCAACCAACTCAAAGTAGCTGAAAGGGACACGTGAAGAATAATAGCATTATTTACCCAGGCAGTGAAAGATTAATGTCTATGAATAAGACTGCTGATACCAGCTTTTCTGTTTCACTTCCCTTCTACAAGAAAGTTGCTGTTGAGCATCTTCGGTTAGTTACCCCTCTGGCTATGCTGACCAGCAGGCTGGAGAAAGGCTGAGCACTTGAGCTGTCTTGCTTACTCCACCATGAACCAACTCCTTACAGTGCTCTCCCTTGATTCTGCTCATGATCATTGCTTTCCATGTGAGAGGTTCCCTCAACTTTATGAGATATTGCAGTGCCACCTTGAGAGTCCACTGCATGAACACAAAAATCTGCTTATGCTGATCTCTGGATCCTAATCACAAAGGACCTGTGCAGCGGAACTAATTTGCTTGGAGGGGGAAGGAAAGAGATAGAGGGGGAAAATAATAAGAAAGAAAGGAAAAAAAAAATCTCTAGAAAATTCTTCTTTTTTTTAAACTGATCATGCCAGAAGTAATTTACATATGTTGTCTTCAAAATCATGCACGAATTGGGACTATTTTGTTTATGAAAAGAAACTCTGATTCAAAATTCCAGACTCTTAGATTAAGAAAGAGCTGAGAAATACTGCAATTTCATGACTGATGATTTCTCTGTGGCATGAAGAAACCTTTCACTGAAGGTTGAGTCATCATCCCAGGTATTTTTTCATGTATTATTTCACAGTAGTATTCACCTATACTTAGAAACAAACATTATTGGCATTGCGCTGTATTTGGAACATCACTTTTGCTATTCTGTCCTGTTTTAAAACATGGGGCATAATAAAAGCCTGTATTGTTCTGAGGAGAATGAACAGCAGGTTAAGAGGAGACAAAAGAACAAAAGCAGATTTTTACAAGCTGTTTTTTTAATTTTGGACTCATCCATCCGCCTGAGTTTCACCTTGCTAACTTTACTCAGTGCCTAGCATTATGCTGATTCATTTTCCCAAGTTTCCCTGGAAGCTTAACCTGGCTTTGATGAGTTTGTAGTCCCTTTTTCTTTAGTCTTAGAAATAAGAGTTTGTCTGAAAGCCTCTCAGAAATAGTATCTAGTCCATTTATGGAGTACAATCCCCACAGCTCCAGCAGCAGCCCGGTTGTGATACATCATGTCACTAACTAGCTTGGATGACATCCCTTGCCCCCTTCCACTTGCCATGGCACCTCACCTGCTCTCTCCAGGCCTGATGATGGCACCTGGCTGCTAAATGAAAGGTACATTACCTTCTTTAATGCTTCCGGTGTGGGGGGCTGCAAAAGGCTGGGCAGGGGAGATGTGCGTGATCAGCGGGGGTGACTGAGGTAACTGCTGAATGATGGTGGCAGGCTGAGGCAGCATCTGAAAAGGAAATTAAAATGGAGAAGTCAGAGCTGGTTTTGGCCAGCTCCATCATTTTTGGGAGGGCAGAGCTGTGGGTATCATCTCCCTGGACTTCAATAAGGCTTTGGACACTGTTTCCTATGACACCCTCATGAAGAAGCTGTTCAGCTTTTGGGCTGCATGGGCAGACAGTGAAGTACATTGGAAACTGACTGAATGGCCAGGCCAGAGTGTGTGCTATTCTCCCACTCCTCTTGCTAACTCATTCCCTATGGTAAGCCAATCACACTGTTAATTTCATGCCTTATTTGTAAGATGATTTCCCTTAGATTTTGCCTAAGGCAGTTTCATGGTTTAGGGTCAGGGTGGCCCCTTAAACCAATAAGAGATGCTCTCTGTTAACCCCCCTCCCTCCCCAAAAGGGAAGAGAAAGAGAATAAGGGAGAGAGACTTAGTGATTAGAAAAGGAAACTAGAACAGCTTTAATGATAATAATAAAATAGAATATATATAAATATATACAAAACCAGTATCGAACACAACCCCCCTGATGGTGATTACATCACTGTCACCACGGGTGCTAGAGAGCAGGCACTGGGGGAGTTCCAGACTGGGCTCTGCAGCAGATGGGAGCTGTGTTCAGGAGCTGGATTCAGGTACCAGATTCAGGAACACACCAATTGGGATCAAAGGCAGAATGGACAGGGTCCTCCTTGGATGCTCCAAGGAAGGAACCAAAAAAATGACCTGAACCAAGCCAAGCAAAGCTGGCAAAGCAGTCCAAGAGGGAGCCCTGAGAGAGAGAGAGTGAGCCAGCAAGCAAGCTAGCAAGAAATAGACCCTTCAGGTCCTTCAGCTTTATAATGAATATGACATATCTGGGCTGGAATCCCTTGTTGGTCAGTTTGGGGTCACCTGCCCTGTCCACTCCTCCCTGAAGGTGTGGCCTTTCACTTTCTGCACCCCCCAATGTGGTGCACAAGATCCATCAGTGGCCTCGGTCTGCACACCAGTTCTTGGTAGTAACTCTAAACATGGGCTGTTACCACTGCCAGCAGCAGACACTGCCTGTGAAAACAGGCTGCTGACTTCAGACAGTGCAGTTAGTTAGAAGTACTGAACTGGAAAGTAAAATCACTGAACAGAATTAGTTCTGTTTTCCCCCAAACCAGGACAGACAGTAAGGTTCCCATTCAACAGCATAAAGCATAGCTTCCCTTTCAGTGGGATGAGTGTTTCCATACAGGTCCAAAGCAGTTGCCACCTCAAACTTGCACAGTGCTAGTGGTGTTTCCAATGAGAGATACTGTCACCTGGATAATCCTTGGTGATTCTGCTTCGGAAGCTGGGAAAGGTAGTTGGTAGACTTGCAGGGGGGCAGGTCTGTGGTTACAACAGTGTCCTCCAGCTGGTGAAGGGGGCTCTGAAAGCTCTCCCAGAAGATGCTGCTCCTGCAAATTCAAGTTATCTTCTTAAAGAAAATGTCTTCACAGAAAGGCAAACAGAATTGTTATGCTGTCTGGACTAAACAGGATTAGCCCCTGGAAGCCTGCAGCAGGGCACATCCTTGCTCACTAGAACACTACTGCAGAAACACCCAGTACTGACAGGCAGACCACAAGTGATTGCTGCATGAAGGGAAGCACTCAGCCAGTGCCTGCACAAGTGTAAAGAAAGTTTTTCTTCCCACATATCTTGAAACCATACAGTTTTCAGCACAAGCAAACAGGAATGGAAAAAAAAGTGAAAAACAAACTGCCAAAAGTCTGGGAAATCTTTTCATTAATGGTTGTTACCCACCACAAATTAGGAATAAGTAACAGTCACTATTATCCCTATTTTGGCACCATTAAAAGTCCCTTCTTTGCATTTGGCTGGCCCAGCCTCTATACTGTGAACCAGCAGAGGACTGACTACTGCCTAGCCCAAGAGATAAAGGACAGGAAAAAAAAAGAATCATCATCGTCAGTGAAAGTTCGGGTAACCCAGCCCTTTCTGTTTTTTCTGTCCACAGAGGGGGCTCTTACCCTAAGCTCCTGCACAAGATCTTTTCTCCGCCTTAGGGCGCTTTGGAGCATATCCTCACGTCTGTTTCCTGAAGGGGGAAAAGTCCATTATCTTCTCTGAGGATCACGGAGAGCTATTATAGCACCTATGTTATAAGATTAATTTTAGAAAGCATGGTATAAGATAGCTTGACTTCTTCCACAAAAGACTTTAGGCTACTTTTCTTGTCAAATCCATGAACAGATGATGACTTTCTGCCACATGCAGACACAGCTGTTCAGCAGCTTTACAAAGGCAGTGCATGTTTTCCAAAAAGAAACTTTACAGATTGCTCTCTAAAACCCTTTTTAAGCTCCTCATTTCAGCCTGAAATTTTCTAGATATACTCAGTACATGTAGAGTATGATTATGCAAAATGTAAAAAAAGGTTGTTGTAAAATATCAAAAGAAACTCAGTTTTGAATGTTAACTTTTCTGTTATTTTTTTTGGATCTGAATCAACTTCCTTTTCAGTTCTTCCTACATACAGCTGATTTTTAACTCAGCTGAAATGAAAATAGGAAAGAACATTTTCATATACATTGAAGGCATGTCTGGTATCTGCTCTGAAAAATATTAGTTTGTATTTTGGAACTGTAAGTTGTTAAAGGCATTTTTAAGTTTTGGCTACATCATTTAAAGTTTCCAACTATTTGTGCATCGGGTCAATGAATATAAGTCCAGACAACAATCTTGAAATATTACTGATCTTCTACTTTTAATTCACAGGTAACGCAAACACTTCACATGCTGTGAAAAGAAATGGATGCACTGCACACAGCATGTGTAGTTTCCATGGGAGTACTCTTTGAAGGGAACACACTATTTGTACATGAAATGTCATAGTAGTCTTTGAAAGGGTTTTATAAAGACAAATGTTACATTGAAATCCCTTATTTATCAACTTCTGGCTGGTGCATTAGGTTCTATGAAGAGCTGTCTAAACATGGAAGTTTTCATAAGCCTGCTGGGATTCCTGAACTCTCTGCTCAAACCAGTCAGGATGTAATTGCACGTGCATGGTTTCCTGGTAAAATGATTTACCAGCTTTTATGGACACAGTCCTGAAGACAACTCTTCCAGTATAATAATTTGTTTCAGAAGCTGAGTCCCGTTTTTTTTCACTGGAAACTGTGTTCTGGTCTGTACAAGGCAATGTTGGTCAGCTCTGAAGGTGCAGAGCAGCATTAGTAATGCAGTGTTCCTCCTGCCTGGGTCTTTCAGAGACACACAGTTGTCCTAACAGATCCTTTTCAGGACCATCAAAGCCAAGCAACTGAAATGTAACAGGGGCTCACTCCTAGGTATAAGAGCTAGGACAAATAAGATCACAGGTAGTTTACTCCAACTGAACCAGCATCAGCAGCTGGGAGTCTGCAGAGTACACCTGGGCAGGATATCATTCTTATGTCAGTGTTTGTCTGCTTGATCATTTCCCTTTGTCAATAAAACCCACCCCTGTTATGGAAAGATAAAGTGTAGATAGATGCATAGTATAGCAAGCCTCTTCTCTTTGCATCAAGGCTCCTCAAGATTCCCTGGCTGGGTTGGGACTGAGACTAGTAAACAGACCAGTGAAGCACAGGCTTCACTGGAACTTGCTTTTTTTGCTGTTTCCAATCCCCAGGGTTGTATACAGATTTAGGGTTGTATACAGATTTAGGTACCCACACAGAGCTGGTGCAGCACTGAGTCAAGTTCAGAGTTTCCTTCCTGTCCTCCAGACAGTGTCCCTGTCACAGAAGCCAAAACAGAGCAAATTCTAACTACCCAAATGTCCAACCACTGAGCATGCAGCTTTTATGGAGGAGATGTGATCATTTGGTGTGATCTACTGAGGAGCTCATGCCTGAGAACATCTCTAAACCCTTTCTAAATTATGTCCATAATTAGAAAAAATGCTTCTATTTTACTTGCAGCTGGGAAAGGTGACTCCATCTTCTCTGGGTTCTCTTGTTCATTTTCTAGTCTCTGTTGGTAGAACCACAAGAACTGGTTATAAGTCAGGCAGTAAAGCAATATCCAAATCTACCTTACAGGCATAGGCTTGGGATGAAAGAAACAAAGCAGAAGAGGAGACAAGTGGTGCTTCTTAACAGCTAAATCACAGCTAGTGAAGTATTCATATAAGTATGAAATGTCCCAATACAAATCTAGTCACAATAGAAGAACAGTCACGCTTCCAACTGGCCAGGCTATCCCAGACCTGGAAATTGATAGCATGGTGAATCAGGAAATCATCATTCATTTCTTAAGGCAGAGAGTTGGATCATATGAAGAATTTGATGCCAGACAGTTTTGGGTATTTGGTGCACTAATAGGCCTGAATGGCCTTGACCAGCCTCACTTGGGGCTTGCGTCCACACCTCCTGCTCATGTGCCCAGCTCTTCAACTCTTACCTGTGTTAAAATGGATGAACCATTGGTCTGTAGTTCAACCACAGCCATGCCTGTGACTGGCCATGGGTCTTATTAACCCACTTATTAACACTTCCCAGGCTGGTCTTGGACTTGCCTCATACCCATGAGGTTGCCTGATAGATATGGACTTTTGATTGAACATGGCAAACATCTCTGGCTCTGACCTGCTTGTCTCACTTGGGGACTGGCCAGACAGGACCCTATCTTCCTGTCTGTGTTATTGTGATCAGCTCCTTGCTTCTCAGGGATCATCTGTCCGTTGTTGCTCCCTATGCTGATATAGGGACTTGTATCCTGCTTGTATGTTGCTTATATGTTGCTTGTATTTTGCTGGCTTGGGATGATTTGGAGGCTGGTGTTTGGTTAAGCTTGTCAAACAGAGAAGATAAATGATTGTAACATCCCTGAGAGAAGAATGAAAGCCCATTGTATAGGTTTAGTCAAGTATTTGCTCAGCCTCCGCAGGTACAGTCTGAACCAATATTGAAGGCTCGGATGATGGCCCACGGATGATGGCATGCACAGGAGCCTGGGGTCAAAAGTTTAGCTGTGAGGAAGATGTCTTGCTTCATCCTCAAGACCCCTAGCGACCACCACCAGAAAATACTGCGCCTGCTCAAAGGGGAGGAGACCTCACCTGCATGTGAAGCGGGGATAGATGATGCACATGTATAGGCACATTGCCAAACTTACTGAATATTAACTGTTTAACTCTATAAAAAGCTTCACAAGACTGCCTGAGGTGTGCACATTTGTGGTGAGGCGCACACGTTTGTGGTGGGGTGACCCCCCATGCGGCCGGTGCCAAATAAACATACCTACTTTACAACTATCCTAGTTGTGGAGTCTGATTTCTGCAAGTCATGCTCACAAATTAGACCTTTCCCTCATGCACAGGCTCTTTCCTTGGTTCTGCATGACTCCACACTAGAGTGCACACGTCCAGGTGGGTTTGGAAAATCTCCAGAGAGCGAGACTCCACAACCCCCTGGGCAGCATGTTCCAGTGTCCGTCACCCTCACAGTGAAAAAGTTCCTCCTCATGCTTACGTGGAACTGCCTATGCCTCAGCCTCCACCCATTGCCCCTTGTTCTTTCATCAGACATCACCTAGAAGAGCCTGGCTCCATCCTCCTGGCACTCACCCTTTATGTATTTACAAACATTGATGAGGTCACTCCCCAGTCTCCTTTTCTCCAAGCTTTGCCCTCAAATAGATGCTGCATCTAAGACAAAAGATTCCACTGTGGAGACAGGTTAGATGTGACTTTCAGCATCCACATTTTGAGGCAAACTGTTTCTCCTTCCAGACAACTCTTCAAGTGGCTTCCAGAAGCAGAAGATCCACACTAGTTAATGTCAGATGTGCTGAGGGTGAAGGAACAGGGCTGAGTGGAGAACCCTGGGTGCATTAGTGTGTAGAGTCACAACAAATAGCTACTGGGATTCTGTGTGGCACTTCATCTGCTTCCAGTGAAGATCTGCCCGTGTGTCATCAGGCAACATATTTTATGTAAGAGTAGACAAAAAAGAAGGCATGAAATTGCCTTAAAACAAGTGGAAGTCCTCTTTATCCAGAATTTGCTTCTAAACTTTTCCTGTCACAAATCAAGCTAGTTTTGAGCTAACTGGTAACATCTCCCATAAGATCAGTCACTTTAACACTATTCTTAACTCACTGTAGGTGTATGTAAACCTGTAAAATGCTATTTAAGAAAGTGATGGTGACTGTAGCACCACTGCACATTGGTCTGCCTCAGTTTGCACAAAAAAAAGAGGATCTAAATTGGCTGCAGATTCTCTTTTTATCTTAGTAGAAAGATAATTATTCAAAATATGTTAATGCGTAAACATTCAAGAGCAAAAATCAGAGCAAAGGCAACCACTGCAGAGTTATTGGCTTACCTTTTCTAGGAGTTTGAGTTTCAGCTGTGTCAGGTGATCCACCATTGAAGGATCTGTCATTGTAGTAGTCTCCTGGAAGAGCAGGCAGGCAAAAACAGGTTATAAGGCTAAGCAAAGGCAGATAGGTTTTCAGCGGTCATTTTTTTCCCTCCATGATCTTCACAGAATAATAATTCTGTTAGGAAAAAAAAAAAAAGCAAAACCACAAAACCAACAAGATTGTGAGCAATGGAGGGAAGAATATGAAAGCTTCAGATTCACCCCTAAAAAAAAAAAAAAGAGTACAGATGTTCACCACAGTGTCAGAGACACAGCTTTTATTGCCATTCCTCTCAATTTTCTTTTGTGCTGCAGGTTGCAATGGCCACAGAAGGGTAACTCAGAGTGAATACATGTATTTTCTTAGTGGTTGCTAGCCTTTCCCCACCAGTGTCACTAAGCCTGGCCCTCTGTGTTGTTAGAGTCTTCTAAGCAGCTCAGAGTTTCCTGCCTGTAACCTGGTTGCTAAATTTGTAGTGTCAATACACAATATAAACAATTCAATCTCCAGGTGTGGAAGATTATGTACCTTTTGTAAAGCAAATGCCCAGCACATTAGTGGACAAGGAAAGAAATTAAAAAGAAGAGCCAATGGTTCTTTAACACAAGGGGTCAGATTATGATTTTGCTGATTGACACCCAATAACAATGTTTATCCCACTGTAAGAGGCCTGTAACACTTTTGACAAAGGCCTTACATGAGTTTTCATCACAAGATAGTAACTAAAAACTCAAACAATTACAGAGTATAGCTAGATCTCATCCCCAGATTAATAAAACAGTAAAAAGGTTATAGTATAACATCCTTTCTTTGCTTAGCATCTCCCAAGCAACCTGTAGGGTGTCTTCCTCTGACAGCAGAGCCCTATCAGCATGAAAACCAGGGCAACATTTATCAGTGACATCTATAAAATGAACTCCAAGGCATGAGAAAGAAGCCAAGTAACATATACATTCACATCATAATATTTTAAGACTGTTCCTGCTTCTCAGAAAACAAAGTTACAACCCCTTCCTTACTTGAAGGCTGTAGCAAATCTGCAGCTGAGCCACTGCTGGCAGCTAGAGCAGCTGATAGCTGCTTGTAGGGAGCTGTGTGGGAGCAGCAGAGATCACCTCCTCCAGCTGTGATCCACACGGCATGTGTGTGCAATATGTCCTTAAAAATACACCGGCTGGTAGTCTTCGAGGAGATTATAGAAACTGAGACATGAGGATTCCAAAAATAGCTGTACTGCGTCAGAGATGGGGCTCAGCTTTCTTTGGCAGTGCTCATTTGTGAATGCTACAAGTGACACAGCAGAACAGAAAACCCTCCCACCTGCCAATGGTTTTCCTGAGAAACAGCTCTGTGTACAGAATCACAGAATGTCAGGGGCCGGAAGGGACCTTGAAAGATCATCCAGTCCAACCCCCCTGCCAGAGCAGGATCACCTATACCATGTCACACAGGAACACGCCCAGGTGGGTTTGGAATATCTCCAGAGAGGGAGACTCCACAACCCCCTGGGCAGCCTGTTCCAGTGTCTGTCACCCTCACAGTTCCTCCTCATGTTTACATGGAACTGCCTATGCCTCAGTTTCCACCCATTGCCCCTTGTCCTCTCAACAGGCATCACCAAGAAGAGCCTGGCTCCATCCTCAGAATCACAGAATCATCTAGGTTGGAAAAGACCCATGGGATCATTGTGTCCAACCTTTCACCCTACTCTACAAGTTCACCCCTAGACCATATCCCCCAACACTACATCCTCCTGGCACTCAACCTTTATGTATTTATAAACATTGATGAAGTCACCCCTCAGTCTCCTTTTCTCCAAGCTAAAGAGCCCCAGCTCCCTCAGCCTTTCCTCATAAGAGAGATGCCCTACTCCCTTCATCATCTCTGTGGCTCTGCGCTGGACTCTCTCAAACAATTCTATGTCCCTCTTGAATTGGGGGGCCCAGAATTGGACACAGTCCTCCAGATGCAGCCTTAACAGCAGAGTAGAAGGGCAGGAGAATCTCTCTCTACCTACTGGCCACCCCTCTTTTCATACACCCCAGAATGGCATTGGCCCTCTTGGCCACAAGAGCACACTGTTGGCTCATGGTCAGCCTCACATCAACGAGGACCCCCAGATCCTTTTCCCCTTCGCTGCCCTCCAACAGGTCAGTCCTCAGCCTATACTGATACCTGGGGTTGTTCCTTCCCAGGTGCCAGACTCTATACTTGCCCTTGTTGAATTTCATCAAATTTCTTCCTGCCCAACCCTCCAGCCTGTCCAAGTCTCTCTGAATGGCATCACAGCCTGCTGGTGTGTCAGACACTCCACCCAGCTTGGTGTCATCAGCAAACTTGCTGACAGTGTATTCTGTGCCCTCATTCAGGTCATTGATGAATATGTTGAACAGAACTGGTCCCAGCACTGACCCCTGTGGGACCCCACTAGTTACAGGCCTCC
>JANHFX010025993.1:0-32337 GCA_027560015.1 Chloroceryle amazona
CCACACCCCGGCAGGTTCGGCCGCGCCGCTCCGCTGGCGGGGAGGCGGCTGGAGGCTCTCCCCGTGCGCCCCGCAGCTCCCTCCGCCGCCGCCAAGAGCCCGGTCCCGCCGCCGCTCACGGCTCCGCCGCGCTCAAGTTGTCCGAGTCCCGGCGAGGAGGGAGGTGGACCTGCCGTCCGGCCCCCCGGGGCTGCTCTTCTCTCGGGGCAGGGCAAGCTCGGTACGCCGCGGATCCTCCCAGCGAGAGACGGCACCACGTGCAGGGGGCACTGAATACGGCCCTTTCCGGAGCTCCCTGCCTGGCAGAAACCACGGGACCTGCAACGTGTCTGGGAAGAAGACACACCTCTTGTCTTAAATCACCAGTAGGAGCGAGTGCCGAGAAGCAGGGGTGTTCCTATAAGCACACGCTTTAAATGAGCAAGGCTCCTTATCTACGCTTAGAGACCCTAAGGCAACAGCTTCTTGCAAAGGTCGCTCCACTGAAAGAGAAGGTTCTTTTTCTTACCCATCTTTAAACTATCGCGGTTACAGCATTGCAGACTTAAATCCAAGCTCAGGCTTTGTGCTGCACAGAAAAAAAAAGTAGGGCCCGTATTTAATTTGCAAGGAAGTATGGGGAAAGATGCTCTCTTTAGAGCTCTTTTCAGTGGATGAAACTATGCAGTGCAAAACCTGTAACACAAGGCTGCAAAGCACAGGAGCTCAGAAAACTCCTAGAGGAAATGGTATTAGTATATACAAAAACCTCTCCAAAGAACTATCATACGAGTAGACTCCAATACTCCACTAAAACACAGCTGACTCTGGAATACATTTGGATCTTGCATCAGGACGAATTTCTACCCAAATTACCCTGTGCTCAAGCAGGGTTACCTACCCATGCACCACCTTTAAAACCCTCTTCTGCTTTTGTTTCTCCTGGCACTTGCCAGAAATGGTTAGGCTTGCCTGACATGAGATGGAAGTTTTTCTAGAGAGTCCTCTCAATGATGTAACAGGCTTTTGGCCAACACTTCACAGGACTGTGAAAGTGGGGATAGAGACTTTGTTGTTAACACTTGCTAGAATGTCTCTCAAGTCCAAACAAACAGAATGAGGCACAGTTAGCACGATACAGGGTGCGACACTGCGGATCCCGTTAGGACGGAACTTAAAATCTACAAAATACATGGAGATCAGAGTACTGTGGTGCATAAGCCAGGCAGTGCAGAAGAAATGCTGTTCTCGGGCAAGAATCTATTGAGTATTTGTGGCAAAACCAGTGAGAGCACCTAGTCTTTCATGACCTTAGCAAACACCCTACAGTTTCAGTTTTCCTCTAAAATAGGAGAAAAAAAAAAAAAAAAAAAGAGAAATCCAATTAGAATGCTAAATGCTCCTTGAATTGGAAGCTCTTATTTTCCAGTCATCCCTACTTCATATACTCAAAACAGCACTTAGTTAAAACACAGCCAGTAACGTTCAGTTCAGGACTGTTGAAAGTATGCAAGGCATTAATGACTAATCCCTGGGATCCATGCTAAACTCAACTTTTGTTGCCTGCTGTGACATGCTGAAAACCCTCACTCTCTCTGTCTCCATTCATGTATTTCACACAGGACCTTGCACATGCACCAAGTCACAGCAAAAAGCTAAATGAAACTGCCCTTCTTCCTCCTGTTTACGTGTCCACACTTAATGAGGATCATTATTCAGCTACGCTCCTTAGCAACACCTGCTCTGCAGTAGTCTACTGCTCTACAGTAGGCTACTGTGCCATGCCATGGCAGATACCAAACTGAGACTGCAGGTCTTTCCTCCCCCCTTCACTGACAGCTGTCCTTCAGTTCTGTGCTATACCAACTCAGCCAGCAAGCCTGCAGCCCCTCTGGAACAAGGGCAAAAATACTTTGCACAATAAAGCCCTAAAATACAACCAGTGGTTCTTGGGTCCTTCCATAATAGCACAAAAGATAACAGTCCCCTTTCTGCAAATGCATCAGCAGCATGTTTGAGATGAGAACAATTCTGGATGTGGCAGATCAAGGACAGTACAGTGAGATCTGAAGTCAAGGTGCCCTCCTTGCTTAGCAGCCAACATGGAGCTGTAAATGAGGGGTCTCTGATATGGAGATGCCAGTACCGAAGTGAAGCACTAGGTACCAGGAGAGAGGTGCACTTAGATGTTACACGTATTAAGACAGCATGGGAACAGGCAGGCATTATCACTTGGACACATGAGGACAAGAGTATCAGACACTATTCAGATGTTTATAAGAAGAAAAAAAAAATGAGAACGTAACAGGTAGCTGAATTTTGATATCTCTGTTTATTAAACTAGCACAGTTCTTGGAAAATCTACTCCGAATAACCCACAAAAACCACTAGTAAAATAATCCCCATTTTTGGGGGGGGTTCCATCACCATGCAGCAAGGCTGATGATCCAGGCTTAACCTGACAGGACTTCAGCCTTTGTGGGGCAGGCTCCAAGGAGTCAGTTCCTGATTCATATCAGAGCAAAGGAGAGCAGAATCAAACCAGGGAAAAGAATTCATGTTACATGACATTTCCAAAGAGGGGCCATGAGGACTCAACAACCACACGTTCTTACTTCAAACTGAGTAGGTTTAAGTTAAGTTAAAACAGCAAAATGGAAGCATTAAAAATGGCAAAAGATGATTCTTTAGGAACGGTGATGCATATGACTCAAGTGTTTACATGACACAAAATACTCAGTAATACCATGTACCCAATTAGGTAAATCTTAACCCAGCAAACAAAGCTTATGGAACTTGGAAAGATAAACAGAGCTTACATAAATCAAGATATTGCTAGATGAGTTAACTCATTTTGATCCAAAACCAAGGCAAACCAATAAAATTTTTCTCTCTGCAAAGGGACAGCATGTACCCAACCTGTATTTCAATGGGACATAAGTGGCACATAAATCTTGCTATGGCTCCATACACAGGCTTGCACTACTAAGAAATAATGCAAATACCATCTCAAAAGCTACTGTGAAAACGCTACAGATATTTTTTTTGTCAATTGGTAGAACATGGGTATTAAAAATGAAAATGTTCTTGAATAAAAGCAGAGATTGCATTTGCCGGAACACAAAGAAAGCAGTGAAAGACTCACTGAGGTCAGAAGACAGTTACAGGGAACACAGTGTCATGTGTGTTTCTCCTTTATTAAATTAAAATGCCATTGGCCTTCTGAAGCACAGAACAGAAACGAGAATATGTTTGGGATTATGGAATTTAAATTAATACCTTCTACTAAAAAGAGGAATGCACTGTGCTCTGATCAGAGAAAAATAAGGTGATTTAGCAGACAAGGCTCTTTGCTAGGTATTAAAATAGCATAATATGCATGAGTTCATCAGTTACAAAAGCTAAAAAAAAAAAGAAAGAAAATCTACAAAGGTTCCAAGAAGAGACTAGTCAGAAAAGGGAATATCCTTGTATCCTACAAAAGCAGGTAATAATCTTTCAAGGTGCTGGGTCCATGCTGTTTCTGTTTTCACCCATACTGACTACTTGTAGTTCTTTGAACATTGTGAGTGGTACACAGATAAACAGCCTGTGCAGGTGGATTGTTGAGCGCTTTTTTTTGCAAGTCTGCTCTTGTATTTTCTGACCAAACACAAGCGGATATGGTGAGAAATGGTCCATTAACCTCTACAGCTTTGTCCAAGCTGGTGCTGATGCAGATCTCAGACCTTGTCCCTCTCTGTAAATTTACAAGACTCCTGTGGGAGCACTTGGCGCTCATTTCTTGACTCTCACTCCAGGGATCCGTTTGTGATCATCAGTGATGGTATATTCTTCAGCGATAGCAGATAACCACTTCTCAGCACCTTTCTTTGCAGGAACCATTTTAGCAAAATCTGCCCTGAAATGGGCCAAAAAATACAGACCTTTTCAGTGCAAACAGGTGCTTACCCCACTGTCATCACTGCACTCTTAGAGTATTTCCCTTTGCCCGTTCCTTCTGAAGCAGAGTGCTGCTGACAAGGTGGGATGGCAGGGTCTTCTTTGGAGACATACTAACCACAAGCAGTGTCTACTGTATGCAGCTCCACCAAAGCACAGAGCACTCACACCAGAGACAGTGGGAGCTGCAGCACAAAGTTCAGGGGTTGGCTGAAGGTCACACAATACATTTGCAGCCAAGTAGGGAATCATCTGTCAGTCCTCATTCTGTGGTTTAATGAGAGGATTAGCCTCTTCCTGATCAGTATAAAATTGCACTCATTATAAAGCAAAGATTCCACTGAAAACTCTACGATGGAAAAAGGCTAACACACCCTCTGACAGCAAATAGAAGATGAGGCAGAAATAAAAGACATTTGATTTTGTACATTAGACAGGAAAAACGACTAATTTTTGGGTTGCTCTTCTGTGGTCAAAATGCAGTACTACGATAGGAACAAGAGGGAACAGAAAGCACTTACTCCAGCTCCTGGTGGAGAGACTGACTTGATAAAAACTCAGCCTCCTCTCAGCTCACCAAAGCAGATTCAGAAGAGAAAGAAAAGATGCCCCATAGCCTTGATCATTTAATAGGTTTATCCTCAGGCACATAAAAAAGCTCATAGTAATAACTACTTAGTAGTTGCATCTCCAGACATTAAGGAGAAATCTGATATTACATGTAAAGAAGGCTTTGTCATCAAATGTCTTCAATCTGATATAGTGAAAAGTGGTTGTTCTGGTTATTTTTCAGCACAGTGACATTTCCTCAGAAGCTGGAACTTCTCGGACTTCTCCAAACATATTTTAGTAGTAGTAGCAGCAGCTTGGAACAGATGCTCTGGAAAAAGGGGCAGCCATACATTGCTCCTTCCACCCGCCTCTACTGCCCAGCAGCTTTGCAATTTCCTCATCCGCAGGATGTCTCGCAACGTGTTTAAGAACCCTTGATGGATTTCTCCGGAACATATTTTTATAATTGGTTTTTAAAGCCATTGGTCTCCTCCCCATCTTTTGGCAAGAAGTTCTACGGGTTAATCATGTGCCAGGAAAAAGCTTTTATTAGTTTAAAACTGCATCTCAGTAGTTCCGTTTAATGCTCACCTTAGCGGTTATATTGTGAAATGGTAATTTTATGTTCTCCATGACAGTCATGGTTTTATACACCTCTGTTGTACTTCCCTCCTCAATTGTTTCATTTCTGAAGACACCTGAAAATACCTAATCTGTTCCATCGCTCCCTGGGCAGCAGCTATTCTGCACGCTCCACTGACCTTGTCACTGTTTCCTGTGCCTTTTCTAGTTCTATCGCATCTTTTTTGAGACAGGATAACTAGAGCTGCACACAGCACTCAAGTTGCAAGTGCACCAGGGATTTCTAGCATGGCAAGATGATAGCACCTATTTGCTCCTTGTACCTTTCCCAATAATTTCTGTTTGCATCAGCTGAGCTAGCACTTTCAGAAAGAACCACACTGTCTCTGATGTTTTTTTTCCAGAGAGAAAACAGCCCCAGTTCCACCCCTTACCATGAGTAACCGTATTTATTTATTTATCCATGGGTTACCCCACACTCTTCAGTTTATAGTGCTGTCAGTTCACCAGGTGCTCTGTATCAAGAGATCCTTCTGCAAAACTCTTTCCCATTCCCTTGTTTTTCTTACTCCAAATGATAGTGTTTGTCTCCTCTCCATCCCTTCACTCTTCAGGGTCTTTTAGAAAGCACGATGGACTGAGCAGTCCAGTCCCTCTCTACTGGCAATTTCCTCACCAATGAGACCTTACCATTTTTTTTTAAAGGAAACACCCAATGAGGGAAGCATTTTAGAAACCCAAGTGCATGGCTTCTTCTGCATCACCTTTACTCAGTTGCCAAGAGATTTGGAGGCCATGTTCTCCAACCTGCAAGAGCTGTGCAGTCTCTTCCGTAGATGACCAAATCTGACTGCCAGGCCCCCACAGGGGCTGTGAATTTTGCAGATGGCTGAATTTCAAGGCAAATCCCCAGATGTTGCCACATTTGTCCTTTGCAGCTGAAAGTGGTAGAAGCACCTTCAAGAGGCACCTTCTTGGTGGGTACCATTCCCCTGCCAGCTCTGCTTGCTGTTTCACATCTGATCAGTCTCTGCAGCCCCTCACAAGGGAAAACACACAGGAAGGCAGATGATCTCCCCCATCTGCTGACACCTCCAGGCTCAGAGGTCATGAGAGAGGAAAGCAGATTAAAAGGGCTGTAATGTAGTCAGGGCAGGGAAGATCTGACCCTCAAGGCTCCAGTAACTGAGGTTATTAATCCATGGTAGGCAATGATGGCTTTGCCTGAGGCACAGTCCAAGTTTAGAGGGCAACAGCTCACAGTTGTGTCAGGCTTTTGAGGTTGGCAGGCAAGTGAGCTTACTGGCCAGTAGAGCTGCCGGGCTGTGCCCACTTGATGTCCCCTTGTCTCCTGTACTTTCAGAAGGCAGCCTCCAAGCCAACACCAGAACTGGAACTGGTGCATCTTCTAAAGTCAACCAGGGCGTGCTCTTGGCTTTCCCCAGTTCGCTATATGAAACATGAACACCTGGCAGGCCACCTTCCTCGTTTAAGAGCACAACTAATCACAGCGAAAAGTTGGGAGGCTTAATAAAGGAGGTCTTCTGAGGCCAAGTACAATAGACCACCCCTACAAGAAGCCAACTCCCCTTCCCCTCCAGCAAACTCACTCCTAATGTGCAGGAGTACATCTGAGGTCAGAAGCAGCATCCATGGAAGCATGAACTTCTCAATCTGTCGACTTGCAGTGACACTTACAGAGCCTTTAACTCTCATCCAGATCTGAAGTGTATTTATTCTGGCATACTAGTACAACACATGTGACACAATCTCACCAAGACAAGGCGGTACTTGTCCGCCTAACTCCCTGCCTTGGGAACAACTGTACAAGAAACACTTTCTGCTCTAGTTCTCAGCTTCTCTGACCAAATAAAGCCACTAATGGGTCATCATGTTCAGCCTTTCCCTCATTAACTACCCACCATGGCTGAAGAGCATGCAAAAACACATTTGAAACACAGATTGCACCAGCAAGACTGCTATTCTGGAACATGTAACTCCCAGCTCCTCCAGTGTAGCATCACTAAGGCAGCTGGGTCTTTACCAGACCCAGACACAGGTTTGTCCCTGCTGATTCTGAAGGAAAAAAAATTACAAAAGCCAGGCATTAAATAATAATGTTAAAGAGTCGTTATAATGTGGCTATATATGTAAAGGAGTATTAAATTTTCAAGACAATTGAAGACAGGATTTACAAGACCTTTATAAGAGCCAACCTGGAAAACCTGGTTTCTTAGGACAGGACTTCCTACTGGGTACTTTTTTTTTTCATCATGAACTTAGTTAAGAGGACTTTTTGTCTGGCAAAAATCCTTTTCTGAAACGATCGCATGCAGTGTAGTCCTTCACCAGAATGCAAGAGAGATAAGAAGAAAAAGATACTCAGATTTTCTTTCTCAGGGAGTACTGTTGCTTTTGAGCAGATGCTTCAAAGAAGTAAAAAAATAAACCCATTCATTATTTTTCCTTTAAATTTCATTTTCTAACGTATTTCAACTTCACTGAAATATTTTAACAATAGTATGAAAATAAAATTTCAAGGAAAGGTTTTGACCTTATCAAAATGAAACATTTCCAAAAGTTTCTCAAACAAAAGCTGACAACTGAGGAATACTGGGAGCGTTGGGCTGACACTGGTGTGAACAGAGAACTTCACTCCCCCCCTCTCAGGCCACAACTACCACACTGCTGCTGCAGCCCCCGCCCCCCACATGGTGATATGCGTGTCCCTCAGACTGGCTTTAAAGGACAGAGGAGACTCTTTTGCTGTTCATAGTTTCAGGACAAATGGTGAAAGCAGTTGATATTACCAGGCTCAGACACTGCCAGCTACAAAGCAGATCTGCTTCCTCCATCCTCTGCTATGAGAGTAAAGCCAAACCCAAGCAACATATTTGGGGGTCATTCGTTCATTTGACTCACAGTTTTGGGTCTTTTAAAGTTTCTGTTGTTAGCTTTTCTCTGCAGCCATTAGACCAGAAAATACCTAAATGTGCCAAGCTGTCATTCTTACATAATGGGTTGGGGATTTCAGAAAGGCCCCAAATCTAGCAACGCCAGTTTGCAGTAGTCACACCAGTGACAGGTAACATGGTTGGCTCCCAGAGATGGGAATCATTGCTGACTTGTGACACAGCCAGTAATGGCCTTACTCTGCTTCTGCTGAACACAGAGCGGTGCCAGCCCAAACAGCAGCTTACACTGATTATCAGCTCCTGGAAAGTTCTGCTCCCCTCTGAGAAGGTAAAAATCCTTCCTTCTGCAGCAGCTGAAGATATTTCACTTTTGCTGAAAGAAAAACTCCACCAAGTCCCATTTCAAAATATGCATAATCTGGCAAAATTGGAGAGGAATGAAAAATTGTTTGAGTGAAAGATGAAGCACCGTTCTTTAAAGATTGCTGCAGAACATGACAAGAAAAAGGAAATCACAAAAGATGAATGATCAATGGGTGGAATTTGAAGAGGAGAAATAAAATACTGGAGGCAAATACCTCTCTGCTTGAGCAGATAATTCAGCAAACATTACTTTATCAGCAGGGAAACATGCACAAGGCAGTACCAAAGGCCTCAAAGGTCAATCACTGCAGTGGAAGTCTGCTTCCCACAAGCAAAGTTCAAAAGCTGGACCATACACAAGGCACACATGATGGACCTGGCACAGCACAAAATGCAGCTCAGCACAAACTAAAGCTGTAACTGCGGCAGTGGAACGGACCAAGGAAGGGTTAGAGGAGAGAGAGGTGGCTGCAGGGGACTTACCAATAATGTTAGAGAACTGGGGCTGGATTTGTTCCAACTATAAACTGATGCTGTTTCATGAGGTCTGAATTTAGCCCATACATTTCAGGCACTGATTTTTATGTTTTTTTCCACAGACACTTTAGAGATTGAAAGCTGAAATGCTAAAGCTCAGTTGCTGCCCCCGTCGGCGTGTGCCAAGCTATTTATGAGTCACTGAAACACACCTTTTCCAATTCTCACCTTAGCTTGTGAATGGCATGTGGCCAATGCACCTTCTCCAGCTACTCAAGAAAAGTCACCACAGCATGTTATCTACTCAGCCTATTGGCAGAGCCACTGCATCAGCTCTGCTGCAGGACACGTTTGACCTCCAGCCAGTCCTGCACTAGCCATCTGCCTGTTTGCACTGGGGCAGATGTAGCCATTGTCCAAACAAGTGTCACACAGTAGCAGCACTAAGTTTTAGGAAATCTATCCAGTGCTTTGTAACCCCTGGATGAGAAAGCTCCTGCAGAGTCAAAACATGCAGACTTGAGTCATCTTGAGTTCTCATTGCTGCCTGGCCCCATGAGCCATTTCTCTCTCTGCACAAGTGGGTCTACCAGGTATACTGGGCTCAAAAGCGAGTGGAACTACAGCCATCAGTATCAATTTCCAAAGAGCTGTATCCTACAATTCAGCAATAAGACAGTAGTTACGACGGGGGAAAATATCAAATTAAAGCAAAACTGTTCTGAGCAAGCTCTCTTATGTCACACATCCAGACCACTGCCAAAATTATTCCCTTCTAGCTGGCATTTGCTTAAACCTCCAACATAAATGCAGTCTCAACTATGTAGTACTGGGCTTCACATGAACCCTCTTTAGATGTTACATCCCTCCCTGTGCACAGTGAAAAGAGCAGCAAGGCCTCCCTTTGCTCTACCTGGTTATTTGGAAGTCCAGGCCCATGTTCAACTCCCAACACCCAGAGACTTGACTTGCCCTTTCTCCACCACTTTGGCTCCTTTGCAGTTATCTTGATCCCCTAGAGGATTCTCTATCCCCCACTCCCCTTCTCACCCAGCTGCCATGCACAGATTTAGCAGGATGACTCAGACCTAAGGAATGTCACCTCAATGTTCTCCTGTCTATCTCCACAAGGTCCTCATGGGTCTGGTTTGAAGCTGCTGCACCAAGCAGAGCACAGGATCTCTTGCCTAAGTCATTTCACTCTGCCACAGTCTCAGCTTGTCTTTAAGTCTGACAGAGGCAGCTTGTTGTAAAACACAGGTTTAGCTACTTGCTTTTCTTAATGGCAGAGCCACAAGCTCCTGAGGGCAGTGCCAGGTGTAATGTGAAGCAGCACAATATATTTGAGGGTGTGAGGAATGGAAAGGCAGGTTCCCAGGGGGGTGTATTCCCTTTTCCCCTGCTGAGTTACAGCAGGCGTCATGGCCACATCACCTATTTTTCATTCCCTTGTGCTCAGTGTCAAGCCGTAATGAAACCATAAGGAATCCAGCATCACTCAGCAGTGTATAAAAGCACTCTGGTCCAGCTCTGCAGAGCTGGATTATGTAGTGTGAAGTGTTGCAGGAAGGAGAAGAGTCTGATATGAAGAACTTATTTGCTACACTCCCTGAACTGTAGCAATAGAAAATGAGAGCAAGGTGCAGCAGACAAAAGCCTTGCTCCTCACCCTGATCCCTCAGTCACCCTCCTGGTTACAGTGAGAGCTGTCAGGCAAGACCACAAATGTCCAAGATGATTAATGCTAACAGCGGGCTGTGTGAAAGCAAGCAGGGAAAAGTAGAAGGATCATTCTCAGGATGATGCTCTCAGGGGACCAATTGTCCAAGATAACTTCTGAAAGAGCACGTAAGTGGGACTCTTAGGCCTCCACCCAGCTGCAGTTCATTCAACTGCCTTTCCCCAGACCCAAGTCATCACTTAGTCAGCGGGGGGAGAAGGGTGTTTGCTGCCAGAGTCCATAGATGTACGCCAGATGCACCACAGCCATGAATCAGGCTGTCCACACAGAGGAGATGGCATCACTAACAGGGAGACCTGGGGATGTCTCCTGGTGCTTGGCCACCTCTGTGCTCGCCCCTCTGCTTGGCAGAGCACTTCTGGGCTAAGCAAGAGGGCACCAGAGCTGCCTCTTTGCCCATCTATCCAGACCAAATGAGGTGGGGACATTTTTTTAGCAAGCACAGAAAGCCTGGCAGCCCCCGGTCTCCAGGTCAAACGTGGCTGCCTTTGATGGGAGGCAGAACAGACACTAGCTTTACTTGCACACCATTCAGGGAAGCATCTGATAATGGGCCTGCATTAAGATGGTAAATTAATAATCAGGAACAATCTCTAAGCTGACGTCTGCTCCAGCCTGTGGGACAGTCTCTGAGCAGCTAAAACTAGAACAGAACAATTCCTGGGGAACTAGGCATAGGGCAAAGCCTGCACTGGTCTATCAGGGATTCAGGCAGCAGTGCCCGGATAATCTCCTTTTAAAGTTTCTTCCTTCTGCTCTTCCCCCGCTTGCTTTCCCAGTTAGATCCTTGCCTCGGAGAAACTGTTGGGTCATGTCTCTGGTATCCCATGATTAGTTATCCAATGATTAGTGCCATTCTCACCAAGGGATGTTCATGCAGGTTGCCTGCCGTGGCCAGTTATTATTTCTCTCAGGGGTGTTTACACCGACTAGGAGTGATGCAGATAGGCATGTGGTGGCTTGGTGAGCCTTCCACGCAGCAGCTGTGTTTGCACTGCCACACTGTTATATTTAATATTCCAAATTTCCCAACTTCCTTTTATTCCCATTTCATGGTTCATATTCCTCATGATCTCTTTGTAATTCCATGTCCCTGTTAAGGACATGTTCGGCCACCAGAAAGATTGTGCTGAAAAGATTAAATAAGCAGGTAGTGGTTCAGGCCAGGGCCAAGACAGTTAACACAGACACAAAATGCTACACATGGACCAGTATGAGGCTCTTCCCTTGATACATCACAAGAAGGTACAGAAGGTAGACCAGCTGCCATCCACTTTTGCAAGGGTAGCAGCTCTGAATACCCATTTACACCACTACTGCTGTCAGGATTTTCCCACCTGATAACTGCTCGTGAAAACGGGAGAGGGTCCTGCTGTCTGGGACCAAGCAGAAGGAACAAGGATGCTGTTTCTGCATGTGGTACAGTACAGCAGGCTTATAGTGTGGGAGGTCCAACTGGTCAGCATGTCCTTTCCAGTCTTACTTGGAAAAGGGAGAAAAGGTTTACTGTGAAGATTTTGCATGCTTCTTGTTCTTTACACAAGCACTATGACCACAGTCTAAACATCACAAGGGTTTAAAGAATTTTTTCCCCTTGGTGGTGTAGGGTTGTGGCAGACTTTCAATATAGTGAAGAGTTATAAATGATACTATCTGTTTATAAGACTACAGGCAATAGTTTCCCATAGTCTAATAATGGCACTGAGATGGGCCCTTGACTGTTGGCAGCAGTAGGGGTCACTGTAGTGTGTGTTAAGTGGGAGAATTAACTAAAAATAAAATTAAAAAAAACAAAACAAAAACTAAGAAAAAAAATAACAAGCTAAAGAATCTTATGACGACTCACCCCAGAAGCCCTGCACTACCCAGGAGTTGGGAGTGAAGCAAAACTGGCCACTGTCTAATGCCTAGGAGCAAAACTGGCCACTGTCTAATGCCTCGGAGCTCTTTAACCCACTCCATTTTCAGCTGCTTTCCATTGTTGGCTGCTTTTAACCTAGTTGTCAAACTCCAGGACTCAGATTTCTGGCTGCAGCTTTCATTAGCAGAGACATGCTCCCCACTCAGTTCCTTCCAGAGATGTAGGCTACATCCCCAAAGTGCCTTTTTGGGAAGGTTGTCTGATGCACTTGCAGATGGAGGGTGCAGTGCCCTGGAAAATAGGGAGGAGCACAGCTTCAGGAGTGCATCTTTCCTCTCCGTGCTGAGGAGCCAAACCCCACTGGTGAAGCTTTTAGATGGGATTGTTCTTTCCTAACCCATTTTTGTTTACAAAACTGATGGGAAAGACTGATTTTTAAGGACATAGAGCGCTCTCTTCCCTTTTTTTGTCTCTTTCTCTCTCCTTTTGGAGTGGTAGGTGATTCAACACTTCTTTCTCTTCTTTTCACACCTCCAGTTTTGATGCATTCTTATATAGGTAGCTGGGGAACAGGACAACTTGCACAAAATGGGTTTCTGTACAATGGCAATGCAACAGCTCCCAGGAACTCCCAGTGATCACGGATAGACCCTCCTCCTCAGCTGGCAAATTGTTTTCCTGCTGATCCTGCAGGAAAGTATGGGGCTTTCAAAGGCTGGTTCCTGTGCTCTCATTACAGAAGGGTCTATGCTCTCTTTTCTTGACAGGTGAGAATTGTCCCTGAGAGGGATGGATGTAAACTGTCTCCAGTCCAAACACCTTGTAACCTTGTCAGCAAAGTACAACACTTAGCTATTTAGGTCTGCTGGGAGACTGGATTTGGCATTTCAGACACTTGGTCTACAGTCCTGAACCAGACTGAGTTCAGCCTGCCCAAAATACAGCCCAAATTTGTGCCTAGCTGTGAAAGGTCATGTAAGACATACCCATGACTAGTGGCATCAGCTCAAATCATGTCTTTGGTTTAGAAAGCATCAATGCCAGAAGACGGATTGGGGTTGCTGAACATCAACAGCAGAGTTGTTCCCACAACAGCTGTGTACATTACCAGACCCTTACAGTACCCCTTGGCAGAGACACTGAGGTTGGCATTCCCATCCCCTCTCACAATCAGGGACATTGCAGCAGGACTGAAATAAGCAGCTCCCAGAGCCTCACACAAGTAATCCACAATGCCATAAAAGAAACTCTATTTCAGAATCACAGAATGGTGAACGGTAGGAGTTGGGAGGGACCTCTGGAGATCATCAAGTCCAACCTCCCTGCCAGAGCAGATTCATCCACAGCAGGTTGCACATGATTATGTCC
This sequence comes from Chloroceryle amazona, assembly GCA_027560015.1. Taxonomy (NCBI): domain Eukaryota; kingdom Metazoa; phylum Chordata; class Aves; order Coraciiformes; family Cerylidae; genus Chloroceryle; species Chloroceryle amazona. The sequence goes on from JANHFX010025993.1 coordinate 13,781, forward strand.
GGGTGGGTTTTGATATCTCTGGAGACAAAGACTCCACCACCAATCTGGGCAGCCCCTTCCAGTGCTCTGCCACCCTCAAATGAAAGATGTTCCTCCTCATGTTTAGATGGAGCTTCCTATGTTCAAGTTTGTGCCCATTACCTCTTATCCTGTCACTGGGTACCACTGAAAAAAGATAGGCCACATTCTCCTGACACTCACCCTTTAAGTATTTATAAGCATTGATAAGATGACCCCCGAGTCTTCGCTTCGCAAGACTAAAAAGACCAAAGTCCCTCAGTCTTTCCTTATAAGAGAGAAGTTCTAGTAGCTTTGCACTCAGGACTGCATGTCCTTCATGCTGGACTCAGACACTGCCAAGAAGAGACAAGACTTAGAAACTTTAGCAGAGGGTTTCGGCTAGATGATCTCCAGAGGTCCTCTCTAACCCATACCATCCTGTGATTCTGTGAAACCTAAAAGAACATTCCATGCCTCCACACTAACTGCCTTTCCATCATCTCCTGGGGGGGTTTGAGTGGCTTTAAAAACAGGAAGTTTGTCCTGACAGAGGTCAACCCAGAGAAAGAGCTGGGTTATCTGCTGTCACAGCATATTCTGGGGTTGAGATAACCCAAATATACTGTTATCCCTTTCCCCTGCACCACAAAACATTTTTTTTTCCCCTTTAAAGTGGTCTTCTAGCCATGCTTACTGCCCTCCCCACCCCAGGCTCAGTCTCTCTCTCAGGGCTTTTGTAAGGCTAACCCAGCACAAAAAGCCCTGGCTACTCTCCACTTCAAACCTCTGCCAGGTTGTGAGATGGATGGAGCTGGCTTTAAAACATATAGTGAATTGGAACAGAGTTAGAAGCTAACAACAATTATTCTGCTGAATGTAGCAGCCTACATCACAAATAGCTTCAGCATAGCTGGTTTACAAAAAACCCAACACCTAAAACAACAAAAGCATTTATATTTCAAGTCATGTCTTGTGAAACAGTCTCTACAGGACGTTTGCAATTAGATTTCCTTTGAAACACTGTATAAATCCTCCCTTACTGACTGCATGTTTTAAGGATGGGAACTCCAGAAATACTGAGTGCAGACATGCCCTAGGGAGAAGTGCACACACCCTCCAGGAGTGCCCTTGGATTGCCATTTTCGTGCCTTATGTGCAGTGAGTTTCTGATTTCACATCACATCCCACAAGTTCTCTGTCAATAACATTAACAACTTTTCATTTCTTATGAGAAGGTGCCTCTCAGAACTCCACGTGGTTGGCAGCTTGATCGTGCCCATGAGATCCTACACAGTGCACAGCTTCAGCAACACACAGCTTCAACTCAGAAAGTAACAAGAAAGCCAAGAGCTGGAAGCTGAAACTAAACAGAGTGCAGGACTATTTAACTTTGAAGGTGATAAATCAGTGGAACAATTTAACAAGGTGAATCTTCCAACACTGGAAAATTTTAAACCAAGAAGGGATGTTTTCTATATTCAGTGCTGCACTTCAAGCAGGAGTCAATTGAGGGCAGTCCTGTGACTTGCTCTCTGCAGGAGGTCAGAACGAGAAGATCACAAGAGCCTCTCTGACCCCATAACCCAGGAATTAATGCCTGGGAGGAGTTTCTTGTAAAATCTGTCAAACTGCTGCCCTTTAAATCCCTACCTACAGCTCCTCTCCTATGAAGCCACAATGCAGAATCAATTAAAGAGCAGGGAATATAGAAAAGGGAAAAAAACAAGAAGTTACTGAATAATGGAGATGGAGACAGAGTGAAAGGATGACGGAAGTTTGAGCATTGCCCCTGCACCAGGCTGAATAGGACCTATTCTGGGCTCCTAGAGATCATGAGAGTTTTGCTATTATTGACTACACTGGTACTCACTTTGTGTCCTCTGCAGTTAACTAGAGGACACGGGTTTGCATTCTGCAGGGTTGCAAAGCCTGTGTCCTTCCCAAACACTGAACAGTCCCATCACACAGCCAGCCTAGGTACGGAATTATTATTCTTTCATTTTAACATCCCAACCAAGCTGCCTTTCTGATTGTAACTCTAAACCAAAAGAGACTTCATATGAACAAAAGCAAAGAAAAAAAAAAAGAAAAAAAGAAAAAGAGAAGAAAAAAGAAAACACCAAAAGCTGCCTTCCCATTATTCTCATAGTGCTGCTTTAGAATCAGAGAAAATAAAAACCTCCATCTGCAGATGTGGGTTTCTTGGTGCATCTGAAAAAGTTGGCAGGGGATTGTGCAAGCAGTGAAAACCGGGCTGCACAAATCCTCAGGAAGCCACCAGAGGGTAGCAAAACATTTTAGAGAGCAGCTAACAGAAGCCCAGGCAAACCAGCGTGATCCGTACCTGCGTCTCCCTCCTTACTTACTGGTTGCTATTTTCAGTTCGTCAGGAAAATCACATTTTTATTCAGCCCTATCCATTTATTTATTTTATTTTTTCCCAAAATGTTGTCTTGATTTCTTTGCAGAAGGGAAATGTAAATAATTTTACATTATTGCTGCCCTGCTCGTGGGGAAGAAGTTTCTCCCTGATTTTCTTCATAGCCTCTGCATCACGCCCCAGGCCAGCTCTCCCCACAGCAGTGGGCAGCAGGCAATATCCTACTGGGCTGGCACCATGGTACCACACGATGAGGAAGGGCAAGGAGGGGAAGAGGGTCAGGAGAGCAAATAAAGGGTCAGGAGGGCAAATAACTGTTTCTAGTGATTTGGGGAAAGCATCTGCATCATTAACTCCCTACATGAGAGGTCTGGAGTACCCCAGCAGCCTTGCTTAAGCAACGGTCAGACAACATCCAGCCTGAATTGTTGATGGCCAGTCCTTGACTTTCTCAAAGCTGTGAAAAGTACAGGAGAGGGAGAGAGATGTAACATTTTTGTAATGCTTTCCTCACCTCTCCAAAAGTCTCCATTTGCCACTTTGCAGATTCCCACCCCAGTTATACGGAAAAATGTCAGCTCTGCAAGTGCCTCGAGAAACCAATGAACCAACCCTATTGGGGGGTGGACTAGGTGATCTTTAAAGGTGCTTTCTAAGTGAAACATTCTGTGATTCCTCTCTCATGCTTTCTACTGAGTGTTAGGATAGGAAGCCTTGCAAAAACTTTTTTCATTATTTTATTTTAAGGTTCCTGTAACATTCTCAAGCCAGGATGCAGAGTCTCATTGCCCTGTCTGAAGAAGTTTGTATGGAGCAAGGAGAGCAGCCAGGAACTCAGGAAAAAAAAAAAATAAGAGTCTGGCTTTTAAATAGCTAACTTTTTCATGCACTGTCTGCAGGAACCAAAAATAGCTCCTGAATATTTCAGCAAATCATTCCCAATAATTAAAATTATGATGTGTTTGCTGTCAATCCCAAATGCAGTGAAAGCCATCAGATACATTATTCACTACAAATTATTCATCCAGCTGCACTTGCAGAGTTGAAAATTTCCATTCACTTAAACTTCAGTTCCAAGAAACCCTCAAGACCCTATACCAGAAATTCTTTCATATCTGTCCGTTGTTAAAAGAATAAGACAAACTAACCTTCCCTTGTCTACCCTATTTAATACAGGTATGTCTCACCTGGCAGGTTGACACTGTAGTGTAGCTGACACTTTGTGCTGATTTTCAACTTATATCTGCTTAGCACAGCTGCTTTCAGTGACTATTACAGATGAATGGAATCATTAAATACATTTTCTGCAAGCTGCACCCCAAACTGGAGTATCCTACTTCTCTACCCAGCTGTTGTGCCACACCTGAGGATGTGCCAGACCACATTGTCAGGAAGCTATGGGAGGGAAGGCTCTCTGGCAGAATTCCAGTTCTTAGGGAAAATCTTCTGCCCGTGTACAGACCTTGACTATCAGTCCTACCCCATACAGACCCACATTTGCTCATGGGCTCCCTGAAGCAGACGCCAAATCTAAAGACATCAGAAGTGCCATCTTCTTGTATCGCTATGAAAAATCTCTAGCATCATCTAAATCCAGTCTAGCAGCTCACTCCATTATATCTTCTGCATGAATTACAAATGTGAAGGAACACACAGAACAAGAGCACACTCTGGGCAAGATCCATTTATAGACATTCTTAAAGTATCAAATATATAAGGGTGCTTTCATTTTGTCATAGCTGAGGTCAGGACAACTCAAGGGGACAACATATTTTGGAAGCACTGAGCGTTCCTTATAGGACAGTCAGAGCATGGTCATCTCAGCTTGAGATTCCCCACTGCCTAGCCATATATCTGCCTGTTTAATATAAACAAATCTGTTATTACAAATCACTCAAAACAAATTCTCCTTCACATTCAGTCCAAGACATTCTGGGTCAAGCCAGTGAGCTAAACCAGACCCTTCCTCAATCTGTTTGGTGTGCACAGTTCCAACTACAAAATCACCTCTCTCCTCCATTTTCGCCCCAGTAATCTTTGTGTGTTTCATAACACACAAGAAGCTGTTGACAGTCCAGAACGTAACAAATACTTGTCAAAACAAGCTGCAGAACCTGTTCAAAAAAGGAGGGCTGCATTTCATTGCTATACATTTGTGTGACAGTCTCACTGCATTGAGTTCACTTCCAGCATTCCTGTCACGGGCACTGCCCCTTGAGTGGGAACCTACCGCCTGTTTGATTTTTGCTACACCAAATGAAGTACACCTACACAAGGTAACTCTCTCCCTTCTCTAGACTGCAACAAACACAAACAAAAAAAAATTACCTTTTTCAGAAAGATAGCTAAAGGGTATGATGGGCAGCCCTCAAAGTCTTCTGCTGCCTACTGTCTTGTCACACCACCATCTGTAGTACTCCTGTCAGTGTGTCTTACCTTGAGGGGTTCAACCTATCTCTTGAATTTCTACTTCCTAAACCATGGGGAGTCCCATTAAAGTTATTGTGTGAATACAAACAGCAGCTCTGTGCAATTTCTGGGAAGAGTGTCCTGAGTTACAGGACCTGAAAGACTGGGTGGTTCAAAACAGGGGAATTGCAGATGTTATGTTGCATCTCCCGTAGATGTGATTTGGACCTCTGGTTGATGAGAGAAGAGAGAAGAGACAGCTGCTACCAGCTAACCAAAGCAAAGGGCTCCATGTGCCATTCTCAACCTCTTGTCCACCCTCTTCGCAGTTCAGGTGTTTACTGATGCTGCTCAGTTTCCCTGGACTCCAGGAGCCCTGGATTGGTCACACACCTGCAATAAGGAAGCTGCACCTAACCAATTTTTATAGCTGCTCACACAGTGGCTTAAGGAGGATACAACTTCTCTTCATGATAAAGAGGATTATTACTGGAAATGATGCCACAGGAAAAACTGGGGGATTTCTAATATCCCCTTTGGAAAAGACTGTGGTGATATGGAGAAACATCACATCAAAATCACAATTCCCTTTTGAGCACTTCTCCTCCTCCTGGTGATGTGTCACACTGTCATTCCTGAATGTCACCTTGATGGAGAGAAGGACTTCTCAGGAGGAGTTGTCAGCTTGGAGCAACAAAAGCCACCTCCTTCAGAAATACACCCACAGAGGTGTGTGAGGCCAGGACAATAACATCACATCAGACTATAATTAAAACTACTGAATAGTTACAGCTTCTCATTGACAGTCTTCTAGGTAATAATTTAAAGCAACTAAGGTAACAACCTTCCCCATGCTGACATGTCTGCACAAACATAGAATTACCACCATGATGGAAAGGAACCTGACTAATGTTTAGCTCAGGGAACAAGAAACCTTGTCAGGAGGTCCAGAGCCCTTTTCCAGCCTTGCTGCTACTGACTTCTACAGGACATTGCGTCAAGCCCTGAAGGCAGGGACAGAGGCCAGAAGGTGCTTGCACATTAATAAGTCCTTCTTGCCCAGCAGATGCCCTTTCTTGGCAAAACAATCCCTTTCTACAAAGGATCAAGAGAATGTTGTTGCGCAACATACTGTCAATTTTATAGCTCCAGCTTGAATATATTGGTTTTCTAGGGGCACAGAGATATGAGACTATCCATGCCTGGAATATTCACAATGTCCTAATAAACACAATTAGCTGTGTCTTCTCACTCAAATATCCACTCTAGGAGCCTATTTTATCCTAAACTCATTTTAGTTCTTGCAGAGCCAAAGTGGAAAATCGATAGTAGGCAAATATAGATAAAGCAGCATGAGGAAAAATGATCAAATCAACAGAAAGAGAGGAGTTAAACCCGAGTTTAGATAGAGAGAAGACACACAGATGTGCTGTGGGAAGACGAAGGCCTTCATTTTCAGATCTGAATAAGTGAGGACTATAGCAAATCTGGACCAGAGGCTAATAAAAGCAAAAGCTTGCTAGCAGTGGTTAAATCACACATGTTCACATGGAGCCTGCCTGAGTGTCTCAGACTGCAAGATTTTAGACATAGAGGATTTAGAAGAGGTCTATAGTATATAAAAAAAAAAATCTGTGATAAAAGACACAACACTACCTATACAATATTGTACCTTCCCCATTCAGGCCTTAGACTCTGTCCCCAAAACAGTGACACACAGAGCTACAGCCTCCAGTGAAGCAGCTCAGCCCACATGGGCTAGCAGGTATAGACAAGTCCTAAAGGCCAGAGACTTACTCTGTAAGCTCTTTAGGAAGATGAGTCCTCTTCTGTAAAACTTTTGAGATTCCATCACAATGGAAGCTATCCTACCAGAAAAATCCCCAAACAACATGCAGCACAAAGGCAGGCCATTCAATTTTTTTGGTCTTTTCACCTTTTTTTTTAATCACTGTACTAGTAAAGATTCTCGAAGTTAAACTCTTATCACTGGTTTAATATCTCACTCCAGTTCCAGACTGAGGTTTTGACTCATGTTGTTGCAGACAGAGTTCAACAGGATCTGAAACTCTCAGACTCAGTTATGGTTCAAGGAAAAACAAAATAATGCTATGTGGTTTCAATGAATTTTTAGTTCATTGCATATTCAGCCCCAGAGAGCTCTTTGGGAAAGACAGGCTTTGTTTCTTGCCTATCTCCAGTGCCATGGTGCAGAGATTAGCTAGGAGTTGAGGCTGGGCAACTGCCCTGCTCTCCTGAGAGCTGTTTTCCATTGATGGTGTTCACAGACACACCCCCCCCTGCTTTTCAGATCATGTAAGGCAACCTTGTTAGTGCATCAAGAGAAGTGGTGAGCATCATACATGGCTTACAGACCTTTTTTGGTGAGAGGCTGGTACATAAGCACAAAGTGCTGTGTTTACACAGCTTGGTGGAGTTTTACCCATTTGCTCCTGCCTCCCACTGCAGATGAACAGCCACCACCACCACTACCAATCCCTCTTCTCCCCTCAGTGTGGTCCCTCTTGCTCTGATCATATCAGTTGCTGGTTGACTTCCATTGTGACGAAAAGTGTGCTCCTGTCTAATCAGAGCTTGGAAATTTCTGCTTCATTTATTCATTTCTTCAGCTTTGTTTCCTCTTGTGGCTGAGAGCCTTGTCAGGTATCACAACTTACTCTCTAAGTCCCAGAGCAGACCACATTATGAAGCAAATTCAGATGTACCCTTGTACAGTGGCACGCACACAGAAGGACAATCAATCACTTCTATCACCCAACATAGGTACCCAGTGCCACTTAAGGAGCCATGGGTTGTCCTGCCTGGCCTGCAGGCTGTACTAGCTCTGCTTTCACTAATGCAGATATCTTGGGCTTCCTGGGGAAGACTGAAATGGCACTAGACACGAGTGCTTGGCAACTGAACCTCACCCACAATGTCTTTCTGGATATGCCTGTTTATGTCTTAAGTCAGACAAAACACAACTTAAGCAGTTTTGCCAGCTTGGTCAGCAAATGCTTCTGCACCTGCTAAAAGCCTCTGTCAGGCTGAACAATAAATTGCTATATTAGTTCTCATCCCAGCTTCAAATATCTTTAAGAGCATCACCTCGGAAATCTATCACCCTGGTCTCTGCCCCATCCATTCCGATACCTTCCTGAAATGAGCCAGAGACATGCCAGATGAGATGTGGAATAACGACAGCCAGGTATTCCTGAGACTCAACACTTGCTGTAAAATGCTGCAGTTCTCTCTCAATTGCTCTGTATGCACAAAAATAACACCACTGATCGGGACCTTGCAATATTTGAAATACAGCTTCTCAGAGAGGGAATCTCCTTTCTGTACTTCCAACATGGTCTGGCTGGTATCACCATAGAGAGCACAGCCCACATCTCAGGGCTGAAGCTCCAGGATGCCTGTCTGGGGGCTACACAAGCTGAGGAATAAGGATGCGTTCCTAGTCTGCACTCTGACATATTTGTGGGCAAGTGCAGGTTAAATATTCTCTTCCTCTACACACAACTTGTTTCATTATGACACTGTCTACAAAAAGTGCTACTGGGCCTAATATTTTTTTCCCCGCTTTGGAAGACATACAGTAGTTTGGCTGACTGGGGAAAAAAGTTGACATTTCCCACTACAAAAACCTGTGTGGGAAAAGAGCATCTGCAGAGCGCATGGCATAACAGGAAAGGATTGTCAGATTACCTGGAGAACTGATACTTGTCTCCACTAAAACTCTATTTTTGTTCAAAGCCCTGCTTGCAAATTCTTAGAGAGGAGATAATACAGATTTTCTTACAGTATTTCAGATTAACTGCTGCATAAGAAATGCAGTATCCTCAAAATGTGGTATCCATAAGCTGCTGATTCACACGTTTGCCATTTGGAGATATTAGGTATGTATGTATTTTTAATGAAGATACAGAACATCCTAAGGAAAAAAAGACAAGCAATTCACAAGTCTATTTGTGTAGCGAATTCAGTGTTCAGTGACTCCAGGTTCCACAATAACATCATACTCTGACTGTGCTTTACAACACCAGCCCTCACTGCATTCACACCATGCAGTGGAGAAGCCACAGGCTGAGGTGGATCATACCTAAAGAGTTCTTCTAACACATTGAAACCTTTTTGTCTTAAATTGATCAGTATTCCCAGCATATCCCGTCTCAGATGTGCTGAGAGCTCACATTCTCTTCTTTTTCTGCCTGACTTTGATATAACTTTCCAAGTGGTAAAAACCAATATGAAGGTTTGTAAATTAAGATTTTAAAAGAAAGAGGGGCAGAAAAAGACCTAAATCCAAAATTTGAGGATAAAACACACTGGCTACATCCATACAGTGTAGCACAGTCTCAAACACAGGCAAAGGCTGTACATCACTTAAAGCATGAGAAACAGTTTAACCTCTGACCACAGAATACCGAGCCAGTCTTGCACACTACGTAGTGGGCTTAAAACTCACTCAGAGCATTCATGGAAAAGCACCTCCTGGTTTCACTACTTTCACAGGGAATTTCATCCCAGGCCCCACATTTACAGGAATAAACTGTGCCAAAGCCCCTCCATTCTTCCCAGGTCCCAGTTTTACTCCATGAGATTTTCCAGAACTTTATCTTTCCCAGTATCTGTTTTACAAGCAACAACTTTCTTATATTTTTGTATTCAAGGGTGAACTCAGAGGAACAAAGACTGCTCTTTCATAATGCATCATCTTCATGAACAGACTCAATCCAGGTCTCAATGAAAACCACAAAGCTTTTATTCATACCCATTAACCTACCAATAAATGCACAGAGAATAACCACAAAAGTAAGGAGCTTGCCACCCTTGAAACCTTCCTGAGGGCCGCCTGGACATGTAGCACACTCCCTTACACCATGTGTCTTCCAAATACAGTATAAATTATTTGGTGTGAGAGACACTGGGGATGGCATCTTCAGAAATACATATTCAAAGTGATTAGGAAAGCTGATAGAGTATGACGGCCACAGAGATATTCTTTCTGCTTCTCAGTGGAGGCAGAATGAATTGACTTCTTTTAGTACCATAATCAGTTAAAAATATTACACCTAGAAATGTTTTTTGTGCTGTATGCTATTGATGCTGTATGCTTTGCATATAGAGAGTGTAGAAATAACACTATGAAAAAAGTTAATAATTTTATGGCCCCCAATTGAAACTTTTTTTCCCCTCCAGCAGATGTAAGCATGTGAAGTGGGATCCCAATTTAACCAAGAGCCAAGCTTGGCACCAAACTCACGCTGATACAACCATATGGTTTGAAAGATTTTTCTCTCCCTCTGCTAGCTACCACCTCACATCTTGTAAATGATGTGTCTTACAACCATTATCAGCATCAATTATAAAAAGTATCTGTCTTCCGTGATAGAGAACTGAAGCCAGGATGCTGAGGTGCAAGGAAGGCACCAGGCTGCCTGTGCTTACTGCAGTTCCCACTGCTCACTGATGAGAGGGCACCAGCACATTTTAAAAGAGCTACTTAGCTACTTATGCAACTCTGCTGCTGGAAATGAGGTGCAGGGTAGAGAGGTGTGACTGAGCTGAAAGAGAAGGGTGGGGGGGAGGAGGAAAGGCTAGGACTATATGGGAGAAGCAGGGGGGAAAAGGAGGGGGGATTCAGGTACAGGGAAAATAGGGAACTGGGGGTGCAGAGACACCCCAGATAATTTCCTGGCCTGTGTTGGAAGCTACCCTGCCAGTTCTGCCCACCCCAGGCAGTCAGAGGTGCTCCTTGTAGCCAGATTTGCCCAGGTGTCTACAGCACAAAGATAACCATCCGCACAGACCCACAGAGATTAGTGCCTCACACTCACACAAACGTCACTGAGATGCTTCCAGGTACAAAGGCATCTCCAGAGCTGAACAGCTATGTTTGCACAGTGCCATGTCAGGCTCTAGCCCTGCTGCTCTGCACAGAGCCACCCCAGTGACCGCACCTGAGGCACAGTTCCTCTGCGAGCTGGATAATGTGATCGCAGATAATCCAGATTAGTGACATTTCATTTCAGAATGAGAAAGTAAGTGAAGCTGTTGCAAATACAACCTTGAATGAGGCCCACAGACAACTGCTGTAGCCCCCAAAGCATCAAGTGCTCTGTCCCAGACACCCACTAGCATGGATCATCACTTTGTATAGACTCATCATAAATGTTTAAAAACCACCTGAAAAACCCCAAGCAGGTTACTACTTCCATGGGAAGCTGTTCCAGAATGTTGCCTTTTTCCTCACCATAAACTCTTCTCTAACTTCAAGCCTAAATTCATTCATGTAATCCCAAGACTGGCAGAATACGAGGCCCTATACCTCCTGCACATAAGCATCAAGACTTGTAAATAATTTACAAGAGACGTGAATACGCTGCCATCTGCACACAAAGGAACTGCTCGCTCTACAGCACACATGTGCCTGCTGCTACCTCCAGCGAAGGGAGATGGTGAGCTGGGGGCAGCTGTAAGGTCACCCGGGGAAGATTTGCTACATGATGACTCTTTGGTGACTTAGGTTACAAGAACTTGATATATTTGATTTAATCTACCAAAGCAGTGGATGCTAAAAGGAATCCCTGCTGCCAGGTGCAGAAGAGGGGAGAAGGATCATCAGACAAGCAGATCAGAGAAAGATGTCATCCCAAGAGATAGGTCTGATGCAGGCTGCACGTCACCTACTGTCAGTCTGGTGTCACAGCTAATGGGACATGAAACCCCAGGACTGTCAAAACACACCTTTTTGCAGCTAGGACTAGCCAGGGCTGGAGAAAGAGAAACTCTTATTTATTTATATTCTGATCTCCACAAGGCATGAAGGTTCACAAAAAGTGTAAGAGAAACCATGGTACCAGTAACTTCTCCCCACATTGCAGAATCTCATTCTAATGTGTGCTTTCAAAAACTTAAAGCTACAGTCTAGGCAGGATCTGCCTTGATTTGCAAACACAGGGCAGAAAACTACTACCAAGCTTGAAAAAAGCCATGGTCCTCTGAGTGGATGCCACAGGCTAAATTAATTGAGCTGCAGATTACACAGACAAGTACACAAGGCTGGATCTCATAGCAGTATATTGCACCATCTGAATAGCAATCACAGAGTCTGGAAGGTGCATGAAAGCAGTTCTGCAATGATACCCTGTGCAGAGCTCAGCAGGTCGAGGCCATTACTGGAGTCCCAGCAAGTTGTTCAGCTTCTGGCATCTGCAACACAAAGTTACAAAGTTTACCAATCTTGCAGAATGGCAGAGATCTACCACCGAAGTAACAACCACTCCTCAGTTTTTGTGTTTGCAGAGATGAGCTTTTCATCAATGGGAATTTTAAATGAAATTTTGCTTTAGGTAAGTCTTGGCCACATACTTCCACACACAAAGCAAACAGGTAAAAATAACTACTTACATATCCTAAATGTGGCGCCAGCACATGCTTAGCCACACATGCCACTTGTAAAGGAACACTATATTTTAGTCTTTAATATTTAATATTTATTTTAATATTAAATTAAATATATTTACAGAATCAGTAGAAGGTTTTCAAGTAAAGTTTTTGTGCAAGTACTTTTTCCCATCCAGTTCCAATAACTTATTTTTCAAAATTATTTTTAAATTACTTGCTACTTTGACATGGAGCAGGAGTTACAGAAATGCATCATTCTCTGGAGACTTTCATTCATCTGGGACAAGGAAAAGGGTGACAAAGGCTGCAAGAGTTCTTTTCCATGGGTACTTTCTAGCTCCTAGCACTTACACTGTGCCACTCCCAGGCATGGTAGGACTACAATATCAATAGCAGGTAGAAAATTTAAGGAAGCACAGGTTTTGAAGAGTGTCCTGGGAGGCTCAGAAATTACTTTGCCATTTCACAATGCTAAGCGGAGTGTGGACAAAGAATGAAGAGATGACAGACAGAGACAAACTTTGGTGCAAAGTGGGACAGACCAATAACTGCCATCACTAATTGCCGTTCCCCAGGTAGGAGCTTGGGCAGCCTTTAGTAACATCATGAGAAGCTTGAATTGTTTTATTGATATTTACGCTTCCTTCACCCTTGGTGATTTATACAAATAAGAGATTAGAAGAAGGAAAAAGCAGCAATTGCAGGAGGGAAGAGAAGGGTAATTAGTACTGTCAGGATTGAGAAGATCAGTAGGGAAAGACAAGAGGAAAGAAAGGGACTGACACGCATTTTGTATTTCAAGCACAGGAAGGTTCTTGCAGCTAGGGATGCCAAAGCAAGACTTGCTTATTATTATGACTATGACAAAGCAGAAAAAAAAACAGAACACACATTGATTAAAGCAGCAGGCATCTCGCTTGGATGCCGGGACTCAGCAAGGGGCCGGCGCTTCCCAAGGAGGCAAGCATTTAGATTTCAGCTATTCCGAGACATGGACCATATGTTGGGGCCATCTGGAGACTGCTTTACTTGATGGATGTCGGATGCATCCAAAGACACCAGGGAAGGAAGCTGAAATATCGGTAACTGATTGATGTTGAGGGCACTTAACTAAAGATGACCCCAGTTGTTTTAAATTTACACCTCTTCTCCGGGAGAAACTTGGAAACAGCCTTCCCAGTGGAGATGATGGCTTCTATGGCTTTCAAACAGCAGTAGCTTCTGATGCAGCATGCAGTCATCATTTAACTGATACAGCTGGTGAATTCAGTGGGGTGGCCTCAGCTGTGCTCTCAGCCAGCAGTCAACATTTGACCCATGGCACCAACTGGAGCATCCCATTCAACACCAGACCTGAACTGTCACAGCACCATCAAAAGATGTGTTGTGCCAATGGATGAAGCCTATGATGCAAAGGGCTCTCCCTGCCTTCAGAAACCTCCCTGCTCTTTCAGCACCTCCTTCCTGAGAAAGCCTGCCAGGAAAAGAAGCAATGCTGGGGCACCATCACAGTGCAATGCAAAGAAGCAGAGGACACCTCTGCAGCACAGCTCATGAGACATTTTTCTTTCATCCCCAGAAGACAGGATGCCAAGGTCCTGACATTAACAGGTCAGACAGCAAAGGGCAAGTCATGCCCCTGTCCAAGCCATAGCAAATCCCTATTTTGTAGTTAAAACAAGCCCACAACAAAACCCAAAAAGCCAAACTCTTGAAGGCAGATAGTGTTTCTGTGTGTCTTAATACGCTTCACATCTAGCAGACACCAAAATATCCAAGTTATAAAGACAAGCAGGTAGGAACCCATATGTCCAACCATAACCAGACCTTTTTCTGAGATCTGTGCAGACAATCATGTTTTGTCTTGCACCAACAGGAGGTGGAAGAATGCATGGAGAGCTCCTACTGTCTCTGTGCAAGCAGAGAACAAGCAAAAGAGCCCAATAAACACATCTCTAAGGGCAGCTTTTGGAAAACAGCTCAATAGACTACCTTGCACTTTGTCCTGCCTGGAAAAGCAACAGTAAACACTTTTTCTTCCCCAGCATTCAACAACAGAGCTTTGGAAACCATCTGAATACAAATGCTCATTACCCTCAGCATACGGAGATCTCCATGACTCACATCCAAGGGCAGAGCATAAAACATGCTGCTGTTTTACAGCTCTCCCCACAGCCTCTCCCTCAGCTTGCTTCACTGTCCTAATAGTCTCTGGGATTACAGTACATGGTGCACTGAATTGCTGAATTATAACTCCCAGGGCTCGCCGATGCGATGCCATCCTGCTTTGTGCTCTGCTTCTCAGGGAAAAGAGGGACCCTTTCAGAGGAAAGCAGCTGTGAGGATGTCAGCACCCTCGCTGCCATGGCCTGAGCTTCAGAGATTGCGTGCGGGCTTTGCACACCACTTGGGCTGAGGTGCAAAATTTATGATGTCTGATATCCCTGGTGTGGCTCCAGAGAGTGGGAGCTCTCTGACAAATCCTGATTTGTCTTGGCTGCTGCTGAACACTGAGGTCCAAGTCCTTTGTGAGGGCAAACTGAATCAGGCAACGGAGCTGTGACAATTAACATCCGCTAAGAGTTGGCCTCTGCTTTGCAGTGTCATAGGGATACATTATCTGGAAAGGATCTGGGGGCAGAGGGACTCTTGGTGGGTTTTGCCACTTACTGCTTGCCCACAGAGGACCTCAGATAGCTGCACGGCAGATGTCAACCAGGTGTCCCGGAGTTAGATGAATTTGACAAAGCACAGGTTACTGTCGTATGAATGTCTTCATTAACAGGCAGTGAAGTGATGCCCCCTTGCACATCTGGACCTCAAAGCAGAACAGAGTAAAGACAAAGCAAGAGAGTCTCTCCAGCTCTCATCCCCACTCAGATTGCAGATTGTGCTTTATATCATCAGCTCAGACAAGGACTGGGATTTGGTAAAGTCAAGTGACAAGAAAGTACAGAGGAAGAGTTATAAATATGCATCAGAGTCTCAGGCTAGAGATCAAGGGCAATTTTGTGAGAAAATAATTTTAGAATCAAAATGTGGTAGTGAGGGTGTATGTGAATGTGTAAAACTACATAATGGCAAGCAAACGATCCTGTCCTTCCTGCTGGATAGGAGGAATAGAGAACATTGTGACTGTGACCTGACTTAAATCTCCCTTTGCCTGCTTCAGGTTGCAAGGCTTTTGGGACGGAGGCTGTCTTTGGCATGCAGTTGTTCACCTGACACAATCTCAAAGGATGCTGTTGCAGTGACTGACAAAAACGGAATGTTTATGTGGATTTGGATGTAGCTGAATGTCTCCATCAGGCAAGCACAGTTCCATGCTGTGTGTGGAAACCAAGTATTCACTAATAAGTGATGAATACTCCTGGGGATCCCCAACACTAGTATTGAGCAAATACTAACACACTGAAAACTGACCAACCTAGATACTTCAAAACAGGGACTTACCAGGTTCTGAAAAACTTCCAGGTAAAATACACATAAAGAGACTTTGTGAGATAATTTACTTGAACAGATTTTTGGTTGGTCAGCAGAAGGAATGGTGATTTATTTCCCCCTGTCCTAGGAAATAAAGAATCAGCACAAAAGGTATTAACTAATAGTAGTGCTTAGACCTCATCTAGGAACAGAAGAGCATAGATACAAACAGAAGAGCATAGAAACCTTGTTCCGCTTGCCAGAAATATTCCACTTGGTGACATCAGATGCACTTTGCAATTCATCTTCAGTTTTAGAAAGAGACACACAGACCCACTGCAATGCACAGGTAGGAATGCAGAGCAACAAGTGATGCTGCACTCACCTCCATGGTGGGACTGCTGACTTGTCTAGCTCAGCATTATGAACCATGGTGAGGCAGTCAGCATTATCTTTGCAAGTAGTTATCCCATTTCTGTATGCTTTGAAAATAACTAGCTTGGAAAAATGCACAGGCTCATTTTCCTGATGAGGAAAATAAGGCACGAGGTAGAGCCCTGCTCAGTCAGGAGCTCTACGCACACTGTATTTGTTCACTTCAACCACGCATTAACATCAAGGTGTAGCACTTCACTGGCTCAGTGAATCACTGATGGATTTAGGTTTGGGATTTTTCTTACAAATGCCCCCCTAAGACTCCAAGTGCTCCAGCAGCACTTGGGCCAGGTGAGACCACGTGCACAGACGGCATCAGTGTGAGAAGGGCCGAGGCAGCTGTTCTCAGACTGAATTGTTATCCCTTACTATCCATGGGAGCAATCGACTCTCAAGCATATGTGGCTATTATCTGGGCCCATCCATTAAAACAAATACTATCTGTCTCACTTCTGCAATATCCTTTCATGCAGACACTCTACAAATGGCGCAGCTGGTCCTCTTCCCATTGCAAGGAGAGCCATTAACTTCAGCAGGTGCAGGAATAAAGTCCATTAAAGCTTACTGCATACCAGTACAATTATCTCCATTACTGGGGAGGTAAACTGAGACACAGAAGGACACATATTTTCCTCCAAGGTCATACAGTAAATCTACTGCATAGCAGAAACAGAAATCAGTGCTTCTCATTTCCAGCCCAGGCTTTGACCATAATTACAAGTGAGAGATGAAATTTGGCTCCCATTCTAGAGGTTGGGGAAGTTCAGGACCCTGAATCTATTCTTGGCTTTTGCTTCCTGCTTCAATGTGTGACTTTGATAGGTCAAATTTTGATGCCTGTTCATTTGGAGAGACTTACATTCCTCATATATGCAAGATGGAGCCATTAATAACAGGTTAGTCAGTCTGTATGCAAATATAAACACTGTGCACAAGGGATCTTGTTTTGATACTGTCATCTAGTGACAACTAGTTCTTTGTCTGCTGCACCCCATCAGAGAGCAGTAACAGCAACTTCCCTCATTTAGCAAATATTCTGATGAAGGAGATGAGTTAAGGCAAACCAATGAAACCTCAAAATCACAAATTCCCTTTATCATCTCTCTAGGCACTGGAGAACATGCACACTAATGCAAGGAACAACCTTCCCATCCCTGACCAGATGATGTGTCTCAAACCATCTCCACCCCTGTGAGAAGGGGCATACCTCAAAGGCTCCTCCTTGGCCAGAGACCATTCTGCTGTTACCAAGAACTGGTTAGGTAAAAAATCCAGTGTTGGCCAGCACCAACTCATACAAACTAAAGTGCTTCAATGAAATTGCTGTTAAAAATGGAGCTTACAGTTTAAACAAAGAAAACATAAACAATCTCCCCCCAAAAAACCCAAACCCAACAAAATATAGGAAGATGTTCAAGGTGATGCTCAAGTTCCCTTCTGCAGCACTGCCTTTTCAGAGCCCTTCCCTGCCCAGCCTGGAACAGTGCTCAGGTGCAACCTGCCCAGCCTGTCTTCTGAGTCTTACACAAGAGAATCTGAAAAGTTTCAGGTACAGAAATACTTACCAAATCCTGATATCGTTCTTCTTTTGGTTATTTTTTGGTTTGGTTTGTTTTTTTTTCCAAGAGAGGCCTCGTGTTTTGTGGCCAGATGGTAGGTCAGCTCAGCTGCTCTGTGTCAGGCAGCACAGTGAGCATCAGATGCCCAGCAGTGCTGGGGGGGTGCAGGTTTAATTGCTTGCACCTTTCTCTGAGACTTGTCCCAAATGCTCATTAGGTCACATACATGTCCTAGGGAGATAACAGTCAATATTACCTCCTATTTCACTAGCAACTAACCTTATCCTCACAGCAAGAATATGGGAAAGTTTGAGGACATGGCTTTTCTTCCCCGCCCCAGATCTGGAGACACTCATTTTCCCAGCTGACTTCTGTATTTTCACAGCTGCTGAGGAAACTCCAGTTGAAATTCATAAGACTTTGGAATGTAACAGTTTTAAGTCAGCATAGGAGAAAGCTTCGCCCTGGCAAATTCAGTCATAATTTTGCCTTTGAACATCCCTGAACTTCACTGATAGTACTTAGAATTGCAATGTCCCCGTTAAACTTGCCCAAAGCCACACAGTGAATGAATAAATAAAGCCACTATTTTTATCTGTTGGCATATTCTATGTAACACAGACCAAGACATAGTCCTGAATCAATTTCTATGAACCCTGGAGCGGAAAAGTATTCAATCTTGATTTTAACATTTCTAGTGACAGGAGTTCACCATAATCCTCACTATCAGATATTGTTCCCATGGCTAATTAGCTTCAGAGTTAAATTTCAATTTATTTCTGGTCAGAAGGTGAAATGAATAGGAATGTGGAATTTCATTTCCAATCACTGGATCTTGCTATACATTAAGGAGCTGCTTCCCACCTAGATACCAGGCAGATCAAATCACTCTTTGATTAATCAAATTCTTGAAGCTTCTCAATATAATTACTGTTTTC
>JANHFX010025993.1:32437-59295 GCA_027560015.1 Chloroceryle amazona
CCCCCCCAGTCAGCATCTGCCTCTCTTCAGTTACCAGTGAGGAGCTCTCTGGGCTGGAACTTCCCAGCTGGGGAAGCAGTCGCACCCCTATCACACCAGTAAGTGCAGGCACAGTGGGTAGGCACAGGGATTGCTCAGATTAAATCCCAAGAGCTCTGGTTCAGCTGATTAGTCAATAGCCCTGCACCTTGTCAGACTTGCTTCTCAGAATTAGGCCACCCTCTCAATTCTCTGTATCCAAATGCTTGCTTTTACAAGCAACACTTGATATAATGCTTGCTTGTGCTAATTCATGGAGCAACTCGATGGCTCTTCGTGAATGATCTGTCCTTGTCTTCCTTAGCAGTAAACAGCCATGAGCTGACCTCAGACAGACAGCACTACAAAGCCTCAAGAGCTGAACCCAGTGTCCCAAACTGCAGTTTGCTATTCTAGCAGCTACATCATGGTCCCACTTGTAACTCTGAAGAATGGGCTCATAATTTCATAGATTAAGTTATCACTTTTCAAGGCTGCCATAATCATGATACTTAACATTCCTGGAGCAATTTACATTTTCAAACTGTTGCAAAAATGTTAATGACCAGCATGCTTACATCAGCTTCAGGAACCAGTCACCTCGAAACTGCTGTTCTGCTGCCTCATTCACATCCACACTCACACGAGGAAAAAAAAAAGCAAAACCAAACAAGCAAACCCAACAACACCACCACCTATCAGAAGTCATTTAACTCCCATGTTCCTGACAATCTTTTATTCTACCAATTGTTTGAGCTTAATTTAAGGTTCAGTAACAAGGTGGAATGAAGGATATTAATACGAGCCTTAACAAAATCATGCAAAAACTGAAAAATTCACAATATCTTCTCCTTGTACAATCCAACTATAAACCCCTTTGAAACTCACTGTAATGGTGCCTTATATTGATGGGACTGGCACAAATCCACAAAGGATAATCTATTTATAAGAAAGAAAACATCTACAGGTACACGCTGACACATTTTATGAGGAATGTAACACTCCTGCTGTAGGAAATAAGCCAAATATCAGAGGTTTGGAAGACATTTTCCTACAGAAGCATTGATCTGCTGCTGCTGCTTTGCGAGAGGTCCCTGTGAAGTATTGGCCCTTGGACACTGTCGGAGAGATAATAGATGAAACCAACCATAAATCTTAGCTAGTGTAATAGCTTCCATTAGTTGGCACTTGCCAGGCTCATAGCTGGAGCTGGACTTCATAAACCCTTCAAGGTATTTGGATCCAAATGTTTCTACTTTCCTCAGCCTCTCTGGAGGTTGGCAGAACTAAATAGGAACTTTAAGAAGCACTGGCACAAGAGTTGAAAATGAAATGACAAAAAAATTTCCCATGCCATAGATCTGGATATGTGACATCCAGAAGAAAGGTTGCCAATGACTCTTGAAGCCTAATTTCATCCATCACTGAGAACAACACACAACAGAAAGCAGCTTATAACAGTGCCCTGCTGAGCATCATCTGTTTAGTGTGTATACTGCATTTTTAAAAAACGTGTGAAAGATGAAAAACTATTTAAGTCCAAATGCTGAATTTGCAGACTCCAGCCTTATGCCAGGCAAGATGTTGATCTTTAAGCTTGTCAACCTGAAAGACTTTTATATTTTAAGAAAGTGGCTTTCTTGCATTACAGAGAGAGATGAGGTCCATCTAGAGCAGGGATGGATGAAGATCAGCTGATGAATGGAGCTGTGCACGACAAAGACTAAAGCAGCTTGTCCCATTTAAACCTAGCAAAACCAAATGCAGGAGGGAATATGATCATCCCTGAGGTATTTATAGGACAGCATTGGAGCCCAGTGCAGATAAATATGGCCAAGAATACACATAACCTAGAAATCTGTAAGGTTTGATCTGCACAGGGAGGCTCTGAAACAGTTTTCTAGCTTTTAAGAGGGCACTTGAAGTTCAGGAATGTGGTGTACAACAGAGTTTTCAGGAATGGGAGCAAATGAGACCAGCTGCTGGGGAGGTCTTTGCCCATTCTTGTCTGGTATAGTAGCAAGTTGTTAAGGTGGAGAGGGATTTTAATCGGTTTCCTCTCCAAACCTGCTTCAGTTTCCCACCTATGGGCCAACCGCTGTCTGAACATTTTCTCTGTTTTGAAACACAAATACCTGGAGGGAAAATTCACATTGATGTTTCTCTCAAGATAATAACAGCTGCTCTCCATTAGTTTTTCTTACACATTTACTCTTGCTAAATGCCCACTCAGCTCAGTGAAGGTTTGACAGGAAAAGTAACAAACTAGGAACTCAGGGATGTGTTTTCCAGAGGACTAGAGCCAAAACCTGCCATCTTAAAGTAGGATCCAGCTCTGGGGCTTAGCGTGCATGCATGTAGGAGTAAACTTTACTTACGTAAAAGCTCAGCTGTCCTCAATCCTGTGCAGGAAAAAAAAAACCTGCTGCTGCATCAGTTAACAGCATTTGTAGGCTCTGGGAAAAGCAGCCATGGCTAAGGAAGTCATCTGCAGCAAGAAGAGCTTCACCAGCCTTTTGCTGCACAAATGAAGCAAAGACCCAGGTATGACACTGACCTTGCCCTTGGAGCACTTCACCTCTAACTCAGGTCAGATGCTAAAGCACCACTCCAGTCTGCCAAGAACGCCCCAAGAGAGCCAGGAAACCAGCTGCATGCTACGTGACAGACATCTAGGCATGCAGGCAGTCACATTTTCTACTTAGGTGCTTGTGAGGTGAGGGATCTTCTGCTTGGAGGCACACTTTCACGCTACATTTATTCTGTGCTTCCTCAGGAAACAATTCCAAACACCTGGATCTAAAATCCTAAATATCTGTTGCAATTGATCTCACTGCACAGCAAGCTGCACTTGTGGAGAACATTTAAAACATCAGACAGCTCCATCACGATTGTCCTTAAGGGAAGCCAGACTGGGACATAACCAGGTTAACTGCGGACAGAGTGAACTGAGAAGGAAGTTTATTTGACCACTGACATAGCCTGTGGGACTTGTGCTGAGAAACTAGAGTATTGCCTATTAAGTCCAGCAAGAAGTTCCTCTGAAAAAATGTCAGGGTGACATTATCTGTCTCCTTTCTTTAACAACTATCAACTTGCTGGTGCCACTTCCCACCACAGACTCCTCTCCACTTTCCTAGATAAGTTGCAGTATAGACAGAAAACTGACGTTGTCACATTTATGATGACCTAAAGAAAGCATGCTTGACCCCAGGCAGTCTAACTTATTAATAAGATAGTCGCATACAATGTACCACAGCTATGATTTATTTATAAAGCATACTTGATCTGACTTCTTTCCAAAATATTTTCCACTTAACTCTGAAATGTCTGTTTATTGGAAATCAATACATATAGTAATTGCCCTGTACGTACCTGTGGAAGTCCTGTTACTATACTCATTGAGACATTTGTGGTTTTATGTCAACACCTGCACCGTGGCCTAAGGACGGAAAGAGAAGCAACCAGGAGCAGGACAAGCCTGTGGGGTAATTCCCACCAGCACCTGATTTCTCCCACTTGAGGGACATGATGTGTTTTCTCAGCAGGAGTCCTGGGATGAGCTCACAGAATGGATGGCTGGGAAGATGGGAAACACTGTAGATGCACTACTGGATCAAACCAGTGTTCAGCTGGGGCAGTGGTCTAAAAATTATATAAATTATGATACTGCTTTTATAAAACAAGTCTCTCTACTATTGGCTTCCCTGACCCTTTGCTCTTCCCCATTCTCCTGTGTATATACTGTAGCTCTTGATACTTCAGGAACAAGTAGGTCAGAGAAGATGGATATACAACAAGGAAAAAAATAAATCTGATTTTACATCACCATTTGGTAAGTTCTCCATTAAACTAGTGAGGTTGTCTGGGATATGCACTGTGATAACCAAAGGGCATTATCTGACCCTGACAAGCCTCTGCAGCCACACTAAGAGTGCCTGCCTGCTTCCTCATCTTCCTCATGCTCAGGCTCACCAGCAGTGCTGGTGCTTGCTGCTACCTGCAGTTCCTGACAGAAAAGGATTGCCCCAGGAACAGTCCCCAAGAGCCGACTTCAACCTCTGGTGATTACAGGGTTTTGTGAAATACAACTTGAGAAATGCTAAAGTGCTTTAGTGGGTTTCATGGGCTTGTAAAAGGGGTGATGTAGAGGCTACAAAATAATTAAACCAGGAAACAGGTGCCTTCTAGCATCCTGCTGGAGAGCTAGAGCCACCAGCATCTCAGGGAAGTTTTCCATCTGTTTTTCCTTTTACCTCTTGCAAGGCAAATGCCTCATTGGCTGCATCACAAATGGGCTCTTGGTTCCCCTTTTCCCAGCCAACTTTTCCAAACTGCCCTAGCCTCCAGCAGCCACCTCAAACTAAAGGCACCAGGCTCCAGAGTGAAAATTGGTGTAACGATCACTGAAAATGGGAAATTGTCCAGCATTGCCTGACATTTATCTGAGTGAAGTCAGTAGAGAAGCAATAGCAAGTATATTCAGAAACCCCTGGTAGATATTTGCAAGAGCAATGGGGAAAAATTCCCCAGGCTGCAACACCATCAGGATCTGCACATGCGGTCCTGAGCTCAGAGGGAAAGCCCTGAAGCTGAGAACATATGTGCATTCTTGTTTTACAGTGCCCTCTGCTCTGCCAACATGGTCTAAAAGTGGCAGATGTGAGATTTAGGAGGATTGTCAGGGCTCAAAACTTTGATCACATCATAATAGGTGGGTCACCACAAACTGCAAACTTCCACCAGTAGCACCAGTGGAAAGATGCATTTGCCAAGATCAAGCATGCATTCGAGGTGGTGCAGGGAAGGGGGAAGGTCTCTGAAGGTTGGTGTTTTCTTTCAGCAAACCTATGGCATTTCTGAGAGTCCTGGGAAAAGAATCATTCAACTCCCTTGTTTTCATAAAGCTGGGGATAGATATCATGGCAATGAGGCCTGCTAAGGCCACAGAGAGAACACAGATGAATTTAGGGAAAAGCAGTTCATACCAAGCACCTTTTCAATCGTGTCATTAGGAGGCTGGCTCTGCAGTGCACAGAGCACCCAACAGTGAGTATGAGATGGAATAAGAGGTAGGAGAGCAGCAGCTGATACCAAACAGGTTTAAGCACTTTGAGATCTTTCAGCTTGGAGCCAATTGCACCTACAAGGAAGGATATTCAGCCAGCCTCAGCTGCTGTCACACCTCCTCCTAGCTGGGCTCATGGTGCTGACCTGACACAGGAGGCATAAAGCCCTTTCAGCCTGAACTGCCCACACACCACAGCAGGAACAAATCACTGATATGACTTTAAGCCCTTCTAGCTCTTGCCACAGGCTGAGCTTTCTCCATAGTCACCTGAAACCAGGAGCCATGGCTGAACAAACTGGTCAGAAACTGTCCTTCCCAATTGAGTTAGAGTTTCACCTGTCAAAGACAGGGAACCCAACCACTACCAAAGCCAAAGCCACCACCAAGAGTCAGGGCACCAAATAACTTTTATATTTAATATACCACAGTGCTTTGGCTTGGCCTCACATGAGGTCAGAGAGACTTTTATCTTGTATTTGTCCCCATCCTTCTCAAGAAACAAATTCTTTAAAATGATTAATTGTCCTCAGCGGTAATTAATTATCCCCAAGTAGTGAACTGAAATGACAGACTGATATTTCTACTTGAATCCTCCAGGGAAAATTGGGTTGTCTTGCTATGCTCTCTAAACCTGACATAAAGTTAAAAATAGGAAGTTTAATATGCAGTCTGCAGGACTTTTTCTGCCTGTAAGGCAATCCCAAGGGATGTCTCAGTTCAACTGCAAGCTCGCAAAGTCCTGCTGTCCTAGAGGAGGCAGTGACATTTATTTCCTTCTTATGCAGCCTGGGCCCAGTGAAACACAAGCAAGAACCAAAGAACTTTGTCAATTAATACAACTGAAGGTAAGTTTTAACAAAAGCTTTTAAAAATGGAAGTTACCAGTGAAGCCTGCTTAGAGCTACGCACTAGAAACAGCATGAGGAAAACCAGAGATTTTAGCTTACAGAGACTGTCTGGGAGCAGGTGTCATACCAACAGAGGAGAGGAAACGGGGTGGGCAACTACAAGCACATATTCATGTTCTTGCTTTCCTGCACTGGAAGCTGTAACTTCGGGAACAGTTTGGTTTTGTCCTGAAGGTGATTTTTCCAGCTCAGGTTTCTAGTCCTGATAGGTCCATATTTGTTACCTTTCACACAGATCAAAACCTGAGACGACTGCACAGATATTTTGATTAAATTCATATCAGTTCTTCATTCAAAGTAAAAGTTGTTAAAAGTTCATTTTATCAACATTTATGTAAAAGAATTCCTGAAATCCTCTATTTTCCTCTGTTTCATTAATAAAGCAGTATCTTGGAGTAAAAATAGGAAAATTCCCAAAGGATTAGTCTAATTTCTCTCCTTGCTGAACTGACAGCGTGTTTCCCAAGCACAATTCTAATGAGAAAACACAACTACTGGAAGTGAAGTAAGCCTTTGCTCAGCATTAAATCCCAGTGTGCTATAAAAGCCAGGCTGTTTGTCAGGTGTTCTTTAAAGTACCAAGAGTTTGTTTAGGGAAGAGCTATTTTCAGAAAAGAGGAAAAAAAGCCTCTTTTCCTAGATCATCTTAAGTAACAGCACCGCTGACTCCTTGCTGTTTGCTCAGCTATGCCAGAGAAACCCAACCGCTGCCATAGGCTGCAGGTCGATAGCACCAGCACCTCCAGGTCCTCCTGGGAAGCTAGTTCAGGTCTGGCAAAGTTTGTCACAACTGTCGCAACTTCTAGCCTGAGTTAACAGGTCCAGGAAGATCTGACTTGCCTGCCAGAGCTCCCTGCAGCACTATGCTGGTTTAATAAACCCTCCCAGAACATAGCACAACAAGAAGCATGGTGCAAAGACACCCAACTGAGATTTGGAAAAAGAAATCTCTGTACCAGCCAGGTTGTTTTGGTTTTAATATTATTATTCACAGTACCTTAAATTCCTATTACTCTCAACCACAGCATACCAGTTCTTAAGGGTAATGGTACATATTGTTTCTGCAACTAAGTTTCTATCTGCAACCATTTCAGGTAAAAATCCACCTGCCTCCTGACCTGTCTCCCTGGCAAAGGCACACAGATATTTCTCCCACCCAGCTTTCCACGGCCCAATTCTAACTGTGGCAAAGAGGTTACTGCAAGGTATTTAACACCCATCTACTCTGTGGCATCTGCAACAGACCTGCTTTGTCAGAGTGAAGAAATATTGCCAGGCTTTTTGCTTCTGTCACAGGGCTTAGATATGCATGCGTGAGAAAGGTGCCCGGCTCTCAGCACCATCACACATGCCCCTGCACAATCTGGTTAAAAGCTTGAATACAACGGCAAACGCAGGCTCCAGGCAGGTTTGGTTTAAGCCGCAGCAGGCAGTTTGCAATGTTTATTTTCCTGGGAGCATGGGACCCCAGCCCAGCCGCAGCACCCCGTGTGAGAGCATCCAACAACATGCTGTCCCATATGCCATTTGCCATGGGTGTGCTGGAGCTGATCCAACGCCACGGCAGAGCTGCCTGCCCTGGCCAGCCCAACCCGTGCCTCGATTCTGCTGCAAGCATCACCACACCATTACACAATGGCAAAACTGACCGCGTAGCATGGACCCTCCCCAGCACATCCAGTGCAGCCCCCTCCCTTTCCCCTCACCCTGCTCAGCTTCCAGTCCCACAGCTCTGGAACCCAGACACGGTCTACCAGATTTACTGGCTGGAAACTCTCTGTCTGCAAGGCCAAGGTGGCTGCAGCCTCTCTGAGCAGAGAGGGACCCCTCCTGCACACTTGTATCAGTCCTACTTTCTCCTTGTGCTGCCCTGTCCCGTGTTAACCCCTTTCTGGAGACATGAAGTTATAGACTTCACCTGTGCTTTCAGGTTTTGTTTTTTCCTGTCCCCTAAAATGAAAGCAGTGCTAGGAGGCATAAGCCTTCTGGTGAAGTTTACAGGCTACCTACAACATGATAAATTAATTGACTGTGCATCCCCTGACCTTATTTAATTTCAGAGCAGCACTATGCTGGCTAGCAAACTTTGCTGGCTTTCTTTAAGCTGTCTGAGTTGATGTCTAACAAAACTTTAGTGCCCACAGGCAAGAAGCAAGTCTTTTGCCAGTCAAAAAGCATACAACCCCCCAAGCTGTGTTTACACGTGCCGCTCCAAAGGCATCATACCACCACTACCAAAACCCTTGCAAGTGACAAATAAGTTATTTGTATCAGTTATTCATTAAAGCTGAAAACACAAGAGCAAAGGAGAGGAAAAAGAGCAGTCTTGCAAAAGAAAGTGTCATTTGTTATGCTTAAACAGCTCTGCTTGCGCTACAAACACAAGGCTACTGGCAAAAGCTGTGTCTTTGTAGCAGGGCAAGTGGCACCTTGCTTTTCCATCCAGTTGGTTTAAGCTACACAACACACACGCAAATAAATACACAGGGACATATTTTGGTAGGTGGCATCTTGTAGCAAAGGCAAAGGGGCGGCTGGTATTGCAGCTATAGACACTCGGCACCTTAACCACATTCCATGTGGAAAACTCAAAGAAATAATGAAATTCCAGCTCAGGTTTCAAACTCACTTCGGAGCCCCCGGAGCCCTGAAGTCCCCGCGTCTGGTGCTGGAGGTGCTTTGCATTCACAGCCTTTTGCAGGGAGATTTGCAATAAATCTCCCACCCAGCTGAAATCGGTGAAAACCTGGCTGCAAGAGACTCATTGCAGGTCATTGCCCACACAACTGCTGGAGCTCAGCAGAATTAAATCCTTGAACCAGCCAGAAGCTGCTGTTGTCCCTCATAAGCACAGCAGCAGCACTGTATCATTTACCACATATCTCTTGTAGCCGCTGCCAAATATGGCACTTTGGGGGCATTTATTTTAAGTCTTGTTTTCTGTACATTAACATATGCTCCAGTCAAACCCTTTATTCATCATTGCCAGATATGATGAGCCTTGTTACAGCCCAAATGAAAAAGTCCTGAAAGCACTGCCTTAAGTTATAACTGAGGAAAGGAAACCAGATTTTAATGAATTTAAGGTACTTAAAGCCAGTCAAAATCCCTTTTCTGATAAGCATAACTGACATGGCTTTTAGCCCACTCTGAAACACTGTCTCCCTTGAGGGTCTAAGCCAAGCAGCTGAAGTGGGACATGGACAGGCCCCTACTACCACTCTCCCAGGAAGGGACATGAGGTCCTCTTGGATTCTCTGGTCATTCTCACCACTTCTCAGGTATGCAAGACAAAGCTTTATAAAGCCATCTTTTCCTGGTGGGAGATGAGCTCGCTGATTTTTGTATGGTAGTAAATCCTCAACAGAGATCATACAATTTTAAATCACTATGGCTAACTCAAAGCATCTGAGGTTATTTTAACAGCTGGATTAAAAGTGAGGAAACTGAAGCACAAAACATCCACTCTTTCCTAGAGCAGCCTTTTAAAACACTTTAAGTTCAATAACATGACATCTTTTTTACAGAAATCAGATTTACAGGATCCAAGGGTCTTGCCTCAGATCAGCTGGCCAAGTTCACTGAAGACCCTGGGAATCATCCCCCCAAGTGACAGGAACAAGTTCTGCCCACAATTACATTTTGCATGCACATCAACAAAACAAAACAAAACACACACAAAAACCCCAAACAAACAAAAAACCCAAAGCAAAATGTAAACCACCACAGCTAACATCAACCTAAAAGAAAGAAATCTAGTTAATAGCACGTTAAGAAGTTAAATTCCATTATTAATTAAATGTTTCCAGCAGAGCAGTTATGCAGCACCCTTAGAGAAAGCTGCCAGGAGACAGCATTAGCAAGAGCAGAGCTGGCGATACACTTGTATATAGACTGGCTGAATTGCTTCCATCCCCCCCCTAACCTCCCCAGGTAGACAATGGGATTGCAAACATCACTTGGGTAGCTAATTACTGAGACACAGCAGCAGGCAAATAACAAGCCATACATAGAGGAGAGGGGGTGGGAGAAAAAAAAAAAGACTACATTTGGTGCTTATGGAATTAAAACTCTCTGCTCTGGGGGGGATGTGGGATAAATAAACCATCTCCACACAGAAGTCTAAGTGCTGAGGAAGAAAAATGCCACAGTGGAGGCTGAAAAACAATTTTGAGTTAATTAACATCCCTGAGTCAAAGCCTGCCTGACAGTGTGAGCAGGGAGAGCTGAAGCAGCATCCCCAAGGTAAGGCAGAGCGCTGCGCAGCAGCTCTCAGCCCTGGCCCTTGGCTACCTGCAGGCTTGTGCATTTTGCTAAAAAGCAGCCAGAAGTAGCACACGCGTTGAATTCTTAAGCAATTTCTCTTTCAGAGACAAAAGGAAGACAGTGGACAAGTCTAGCTGAACATTTAGACACTGCTTTGAGTGGTCATTTCATGATAAAATGTTTTCAGAATTACCACCTTACTTCAGCAGGAATAAACACTTTCCACTGTTGCCCCTTCTCTTCCATCTTTCTTAGTGTCCAGGCAAAACTGAAGTCTCCCTCATCAGGTACCAAAAACACAAGTTCCTATTACTGAACTAGAAGAAAGCCATCACTTTTTCATGTGGGACAATGACATGCAGAGAGATAACTGATGTTAACTAGCTGTGGCAAAATCACTCTTCTGTGAGTGAAATATAGTAAGAGCTGGCTTTGCAGTTGTTTGGTTTTCACATTAATGAGCAAGTTAAAATTTATTTCTATCATCTTTATCATTCAGAGTGGCAGACAGCTGAGGAAGCACTTGAGTTTTCCATGAATCAGCTTATAGGCATGTGTGCAGTTCTTATGGCTAAGCAGTTTGTCTCTACTGTTACTTGTGATCCAAACCAGCTTCATACTTCTCCCCCTCAATGTGAAGAGTCTAGATTTAAAGAGTCTTTGTCAAGCAGCTTGTGAACAAAATTGAAATAACTACAGCAAATTAATTGGCAGAGACAGAGAGGCTCCCTGGGGTGCTATGAAATGATGAAAAGACCACAAAATAGCAACAAAGGACAAGAAAGATGCACATACACATACACCACCAAGTATTCCTCAGCCTTGTAGCCTGTAAGGGTGGTTGTGAAAGCTGCAGTCCTGCAGGTTTTCAGACTGACTGTAGCACAAGTGCAAAATAAAAGATGAGATGTGCATGGAGAAACCTGCCAGTCAGGAGGAGAATCACCACCACCCTGCTTGGGATCATGATTCCCATGGTGCAGCAGCCCTTGCATTCACCTGGTACTCACTTTGCTGAGGAGCACACTGGGTCTGACCCCGCAGTGCTTCCTTGCAGTGGCAACAGCAGCAGGAAGGCAGGGCCAGGGGGTTTCATGTCTCGGCTTCTTTCAAGATGACCCCTGAAGCGCTGAGCTCATGATTTTGTGAGCATCAGCAAGCAAGGAAGCCAGCCAAGAGCAAAATGTGTTTTATCTTTCCATCAGTAATTGAAGTGGGCCAGCATTCAAGAGCACATTGTGCCAATATTTCTTCGAACACCAAACAAGTATGCATCTCTCAAACTTGGGCTGCAGCGTGAACAAGCTGAACTTTGCAGCTTCTGATTTTTTACTTCAAGCACTGCACAAGATAGTAACCTTTTATTTGCTCTATGCACAAAGATTTCCCACCCTGAACCAATTTTCACTATTGAGAAGATCAGAACAGGCTACTCAAGTCAAATTCAAAGACACTAAGAGGAATCCTGAACCTTCCTAAGTCCCTCTGCCATGGTTTAAGCCAAATGAACAGTGGACAAGACATATCAGGGCAGTTCTATCTACACACAGTGTTTGTAATCTGGAGAGACAAAGCACAAGTTCACTTCAGAAAGATAAACTGCTCTTCAGTTCAAAATATCAAAAACAAAATAAAAATCAACCTTCAAATAACTAGATGAGATGAGAATTTTGGGGTTCTTTTCCAAACCATGGCATGGTACAGGATGCAGAAAGGACTCCTCTAGGTTTGTGGGTACACCACTGAGACCATCACCATCTTTCAGAAGCAGGTTGATCAGGATGGTTCTTCTGCTGAGCAATTCAGTGCACAGACCCCAAACCTCACTCATGCTCCCTGCCCATACCTTGTCTCAGGGAAGCTGTGCAAGTGTGGAAAGGGCATCTTCAGGGCCTGCAACTTATTTCCCATAGTTGTAAAGCCTTCAGACTGATTGGTAGTCTGTAAATACGACTCACCAACACCACTTTACTCACAAAAGCCCTTACATATTTGCTGGCATGGAGCAAAGCAGATGCTGAGCAGCACTCCAGCACCTGAAACAGGAGATGTTCCCACCACAGCCATCAAGGACACACATCCTCTACCTGGCAGCTTTCATCAGCCTAAGCAGAGGGGCAGCATTTTACATTCACATCACATGAGAAGCAAGGGTCCTCCATAGGTTACATGCTTGTCTTAGTTTGAGTTACAGCAGAAATAATTCTGTTCAGCAATTTTACTTTTCAGCTGAGTGTCTTCTAAGCAACCACACTGTCTGAAGTTAGCATATTTTTGCAGATAGTGTCTACTTCTAGAAGCGATAACACGATGTTTACAGTCACTACTAAGGATTGGTGTGCAGAAAGGCTCTTGCTTATACTTGCTCCTGAGCAGACCAAGGTTGCTGCTGAATTTTGTGTACCGTGTAGGAGGCTAAGTGGGATGTTGTGCCTGTGGGGCATAGACAGGACAGGTGACCCTAAGCTGAACAAGGTATTCCATCTCATATATGTCATAGTCTAAAGCTGGGGGATCACAAGGGTCAAGGTCGTCTTCAATAGTTGGCATTCAAGGAGGATTCCATCTGTCTTGCCTTCAATACCAATCTGTGTTTTCCTGAATACAGTTCCAGAATCCAGTTCCTCTCTGCCACTGAGTCCAGCCTGGGACTTCCCCCATGCCTGCCCACAGCATCTGTGGTGACAGTGACATTAATTGTCATCAGAGGGGTGATACTGATTTTGCATGTATTTATATATACTTAATTTTATTGTTATTTTCATTAAAGCTGTTTTCTATTCTAATCCAGAAGTGTGTCTCCCTTATTCCCTTTCTGTTCCCCTGGGGAAAGGGAGAAGGGTTAATAGAGAGCACTTGTCATTCATCTAGCAGCTGGTCTGGCCCTAACCCTTGACAGTGCTCTAAGAAGTCTATCAAGGCAGCCCTCAGGCACTGCCAGCTTCAGGCACAATGAGCTTTATACACGCATCAGACGTGCCAATGCAGTCCATAGATCATGTACTAAATGGCTACTACCAACAGTTCTGTCTCAACAGAACTGTCACCTCCCGTTGTAAGAGCTAGAGAGCCAGGTAATACAAGTCTTTTTGAGTGCTGGTAGTCTGCAATAAAGGTCAACATTTATGAACCCAAGATCCCAAACAAAATTATTAAACATAACATAATTGCCCTGTCCACCTCCAAAGAAAAACAAAACCACTTTCATTTCTGCAGAAACAACTAAAAGCTGTTTATTTGTGTAGAAGTGCTGGTTTTAGCTTTTTTTTTAAGATTTCTCATCTATATTATGTTTTTCATTAATTAGTTTAACTCAAGTAGCAAAGAACAGGAGTTGAGCAACAAGGGTCTACACATAAAAGCATTTGAAATTGCTGGCTGGCTAATACATTCTAAATAGACACTGCAATCTGCCTGTCAGACTTATTAGAGGGTAGTATTTTGTTCTGTATATTACATTACTATTATTGTATTTTCCAGGAGAATGAATTATCCACTGGCAGGGATTTCACATGGGTAAATGAGGCTGCTGGGTTCACTTCATTAGCATCTTTTCTGTAGCCACCAGCATTTAGATTAGAGATTCTCCTGGACCATACAAAGAAGCAAGTGTTTACTCAAGTGTTTTATCAGCCTGCCAACACCATCCTGCAGTTCCTGCCTCTGCTGGGGCTTGTGGAAGCTACAGAAACAAGGGGGTATAAGAGACACCTGGGAACTGAGCAGCTCCTGACAGAGATGGGATTCAATCCCCATGCGTAGTGTTACCTCCTCACTGTATAGGATAAGGGACCTCTGACCAGAACAGTGATGTTTTTCACATGCTCATCTCTGCAATAAGGAAGACCCTTGAAGTACATCAAAGTAAATAGCAAGGTGCAGGTAGCCATGTTAACTGCCCTGTGAGCACTTCTGGGATTTCCCACCCAGATCTCATGCCTGAGCTCACTTCTGCCCTCAGACTCAGTCAAGGGGCAGGCAGAACTCATGCTGCCTGTGCCCAGGGCCCATTTTGGGAGGTGGACAGTGCAGGACCATGGGGAATCCTCCCAGGCCCTTGGGAGCACAGTGCTGTGATACTCAGGGCTGACATTACCTTTCCATCACCCTGAACCATCAACCTTCCACAAGTGATGCACAGTCCTCATGCCAGCACCCATGCCTCCCCCTCTAGCATCAAAGCTCAGTCATTTCCACAGCCCCAAAACCCCACAATGCCTACAGTGTGAAGCAAGATGCAGGCAGGACAGGGCTGTGTGCTCAGCTGCACTGAAACAGTGCAGGCAAACTCAGCGCAAACAGAGGGGCAAAGTAAACCAGTTGTATCTCCTAACAGATTGGCTGGCAGTAGGTGAGGACAGGGGACATCCTTCTGTTCAGGCTTTGGCCCCATCTCCAAGACTTCTTCCATGCTGAGCCATTCACACTTGCATGAAGAATAAGCAACACTGAAGTCCGTGATAGGACTGTGGAGAGAGAAGGGTCAGGGTTGTGGCAAGATGACAGGATGCAAAACCACATCTATAGGAGACCCAAGGGGCTACTGGTAGGAACAGGAACATGAGCATATGGGAAAATCCATCTCCTAGGATGACTTGTTAGACAAAAATAATTTTAAAGGATATTTTAAATTCACTACTTTAACTCCCTTCTGTTCTATTAGTGAGATGATTAGTTGGCTATATCACTAGATTAGAAAATAGAAATCCTCTTACATACCGAACATGTAAAATAGTGCTGGTTGTGACTGAGTAAGCACCTTTTATGTCTTCTAAAAGGTAATATATGTTTAGGTAAGAGGCTGATGCATTCCCAAGGCAAGTTTATTTCACCAGCACTCACCATGTCATCAGCTAATTATAGAAGCATTGCAGCTATCTGTGGTGTAGCAGTAACTGTAGCTGGTGTGAACAAAGGAGCAATAGCCATAGAGCTGCTTTTCACCACCACTTCACAGGAAAGGCTCTCAGAGCATTGCAGTTATTTGCACTTACACCTTCACAGCTCCACAACTTAGTCATTTCATAGTCATGGAAATCCAGGGAGAGATGAAGTGAGGCAGGCATGAAGGACTCCTGAGAACTCCCCTTAGGGAGATTTTCACTCCTACTTGGATAGAACACTAAGTCTGCTTTAACTCCACTAGCCTCAAACAGAGAGCTGGGCTGCAGATTGCACAGACAAATCAGTTGGTCTTTAATTCTCAAAAAAAAAAGCCCCAAAACAAACAAACAAACAAAACCAAACCCCTCACACACAAAACAAACAAACAAAAACCCCAAACAAAACAACCCAGTGCTCTGGGTTAAAATCACCTTCAACCTACAGATTCAAAATAAAAACAATTCAGCATGGGGAACAGCTCTCCAGTTTAGGTCAGCAACATTGGGGACACGTGTCTCTTCTATATCACCCCTCTAGATCAAAGATCCAGCTTCAGATCTTCTCCAAGAACACTTGGCTTCAGTTTCAAATGGAATTCTGAATTTTCAGAAACTTACAGCACTGATTAGATTTGAGATAAGAGCCTTTCCAGGCCGAAAATTCAGGTGGTTGTGCCGTAATGGGCTGTTCCACTACAAAACCCTAGAGGCAAAGCCAGTTCCAGGTCTAGTTTCTAAGAACAGCATGTACTCTGGAAACACACTGCACAATGCAAGTTCAGTCAGCAACAGCACCTTCAAGAAGTCACTCCTAGAGTCACATGTAATTTGCTGTTATGGGTCTGAGGGACTTGACCTTTATTGCTCTTACTTGACCTCAATAACTGCAGTATCTCTGGGCTTCCATCTCTAAGCATTATCTGTGCACCAAAGCATAGCTGGGCTGCAGCAATGCCAGCACCTGCAACAGGGACTCTTGGACAAACTGGACTATCTTCCAGCCAGTGGTCCTGAACCGAGTGGATACAAGAGTACTTGCCAAACTTAGCCCAGGAAGGGGGTGAGATAAGAGCTTGATGACAACAAAGTACCTGCCTCTGAGGATGAAGCAGGCTTGGTGCCACCGCTATTGTCACAGCCACACCAAGGACACGTGCTTGTGCAGCACTGAAACTCTAACTGGGATGTATCGGAGGGAGACAAGCCAGCTCCAAAGAAACCAAGTTAGGGATGGATAGCAGGTTCACATGGACTGAGTAAAATTCATCACAGACTGTAAAACCAGCCTGAAAAAGCCACGAGCAGTAACCAGACATCTGTGGTGCTTGGGCTGGGCTGCTGCTGCCACTATGGAAGGCAGCACTGATAAAATTAACTGAGGCCTGACATCCCAATGATGTAGTGTAAACATTCCCTGCAGACCTCCGCTACGACAGATAACGGAAAACCCTCCGTTGGCAGCAAACAGCCCTGAAAAAGTAATTAGTTTCCCCTGAGTTATTAGGAAAGTGAGTAATTGTGTGCACAGTTCTAGCAGTGCTGCACTCCAACTGTGGGAAAGGCAGAGCAGAAGAGGGATTTGTTTGCAGTCGGTAATTGTTCTCTGCCCTGACTTTTCTCAAGCAGCTACAATTATTAATCTGTAAATTTCAACATCAAAAGCAGAGATAACTAAATAGAGGCAAGGTCAGATGAAAAAAATAATCTATTTTTTTACATTACATTAATTTTTCCATCTGAGCGCGCTTTTTGAGCTGACATTAAGATCATACATATTTTAAGTAAGTCCCACTGGCCACATATGCCAGAGTGCAGCGTAACAACAAAATAATTGAAGTAATTGTTTTTAAGGACAAATTACATTCACTTCAATTTTGCTAGGATAACAATTTGCACAGCTGAAAAGAAATTAGACATGAAACTCCACACTGAATTTATTTCCCCACTACAAATAATTATTTGGATCTTCTCTGTGAAGAGAGATGCTCCAGTTGATAAGGCAGGTGAGCCCTGGATATCATTACCTGTGCATGGATCAAAGCAGCACAGTGGAAGAAAGCCCTACTGATGCTGAAGTCTGCCCGTAGGGGAAAAAAACCCCACACTCAATCCAGGACCTACGTTCATCTACACCAATGAGGGCAGGAAAATATTCTTAGCCCTGAGACAAAAATTAATGTAATTACTCCAAACAACAAGAAGTCTGTTACAAAATGGAAGAGAGTTTGCCTCTGTCAATTAAAGCAAACCAGTTTAATTTCTCCTCTAATTTAGTTCAATTGAAAAGTGAAAAAAATGAAAGGGGAACCCTGGAAAAAAAAAAAATTAACCTTTCCCCCCCAGATTCTAGACCTAGAAACTGTTTCAAAACATTAAAATATTTCCATGGAGTACAGTATCTGGAACTGTTTCACATCGAAATCACATTAGCACTTCTCATTCATAGTGTAGCCAGGTTGGTTCTCACCTCTTTAACAGCTAAGCTGTAAAACCTTTTCTATCCACCAAACAAGCAAGTTTGTGCAGTTAGAAATATCACACCATGGGGACAAATCTGCCTTATGATTAACTCCGTAGCAGCAAAATCCCACCCGGGATGAATTAACCAACACCATTTTTCCACCTTTTCCAAAATGAGGACTCAGGTATTTTCAAAATCTTTTTGCCATTCATCTCTGCTCACAGCATGTGTAGCTTGCAGAAAAGTTCCCTTTATCATCATCTGTAATTTTCACTGAGCTGGAGAGCAGAAAACAAAACACCCATGAGGAAATCGTTCTCGATCCACAGTGAACTGCGGCATCATGTATCTGAGAAGCATATTCAGCATCTGCCTCCCTGATTCATTGTCCTGTCATTGAACATAGCTGGATGTTTATTAACAATGAGAACAAATACACTTTATCTTTTATGCCAAGAATGGTCTTTCTGAACAAGAGAGGACTAAGAAGGAATGGAGGTATTGGTGTAGTTAAAAATACAAAACACAATATTTGATTTAATAATTACCACCAGGAACATGAAGTTTAACAGAAAGTGTGAACTGTCACATACAGCTTCAGTTTGTTTAGATTTCTGCATTCTCAACATAAAGATGGACTGCATAGACAAGCATCCAGTCTCCTGCAGGGTATTACCAGAGAAACAGGGACAGGTATCTAGGTAGACACCATAAATATTAGGTACTTACTGCTAAGATTCTCATATTCACTGATCATTTTCCACTTTTTAGTGTTTCCCCAACTGATGATTTCTATTTAACAACACTCAGGAAATTCCAAGTTTGTTAATCCCATCCACATGTCCCTTGACAAGTGCAGCTGCCCTGGGACAGATGCAGCCACCACACCTCCCCACAAGTGTGTTCATGTCCCTCTGTGGAGAAGCTCAGAGCTACACCTGAATTCCTTCCTGAGCCATTTCCCAGAACAATCTCAGGCCAGGACCTCAGCTCCAACATCACCCTGTAGTATCAATGATTTAGGAGCACAGCAGAGATGGGGGATACAGGAGCAAAGTCTCCTGGCCACAGCCAGCACAAGTCTGCAGCAAGAGACCTGGTGATACTCAGAGACACCTGCTCTACCCAGAGGATGACAAACCTGCACCACCCCCAGAGTCAGCTGCTCTGCTGACAGGACATGTCCTTGGACCTGATAGCTGCTCCAGTGACAGTCCTCTGAACCTCACTGTTGGGCAGCTTTATGACACAAAGCACACAGCAACTTTGAGATCGGGTGCTGGGAACAAATGTTCCTGCTCCCTGCTGAAGGCAGCCCCATGCCAGCTGGGGCTGACTAGCCCCCAGGCATGTCCTGTACACAAAACTCATCCTCCACCCTGCTCACAGGGGCAGCTCTCAGCAGAAAACATCGTACAAATCTGATCTCAAACACAGCATTAAGTATGGCAAAAATACAGCTCTTGAAGACAGTCTTGAGTCAAGATAATTTATCATAAGTCATTTAGTAATAATACTACCATTAATTCACACCCCACTGCTAACAAGGTGTCACAGACAGACTTGCTCATGGTCACAGTCTACTTTCTCTAAATCAGACAGTAGCCATCTCTCAGAAATCATCATACACCAGAGGCAGAATCTCCAATAATAAAAGAGACCTCGAAGGCATCTTTAAAGTCTTGGGTTTGCTACATTAATTTTAAAGCTTGTAGGTGTGTCTTTGGTGTAAGAAAAGATTCCAACAGCATACTAGTGTGCATGCCACAGTTCAGGGAAAGAAGAGATCCTGCCACGCTGCTCTGGTTTCTAAAGACTCAGTACCTCCAGTCCATGGCTAGAAGACAGAACAAGTGTAACTACTCTCTCTACTACTGATTTGGAAGTTTAGGGCACATTCAAATGAAGCAGACTTACAGCACACACATATACAAAGCACACCCCACCCCTCAAAAAAAACCCCAAAACAAAACAACACCCTAAAAAAAAAACCCCCACAAAAAAAAGCATCAAACAAAAAAACCAAACCCACATTCAAAATGAGAGAAAAAAATGCTCTTTGACTCCCATCTAGGACTACGCTACAGAGTGAAGCATCCCTTCCTAACCACCCATAATCTGAGACTTTTCCAGAGGACATCTTCCCTTTTGCAGGTACAGCATGTGCTTGGTGACACCTGCAGTTACTCTCAAGGGTTCTGACTTGAGAGTGCACCTTACTAGCAGCATTGACAAGGGCCATATTTCATTCCATATATATTTACTAATTAAAAGCTACATTAGAGCAGAGTGCAGGTTGAAAGCATACATACCAATAATACAGAACTAACCACCCCACAGAGACCTGCCAGTTGTCACATGAAAGCCCTTAATTTTCCAACCCTGGGACATTCAGACTTAGAGCTAACCTTCTGCAACATCAAGCAGGTAAAAAGCAGATAGGTCTAATTACTGAGCTCCTCTCATCTCAATTCTGCCCAGTTTAGGTGGGAGGGGGGACAAAAACATGCCAATTTGAACCCTTGATTTGTCTGCTGTCAACACTGTTCCCCATTATAACAACACACGTCTTCATTCCCACTGTGTCACTGCACAGCAAGAGAATTAAAGATGTCACATTTGGCAACGGCCTGTATTGAGATCACATGGCTGCTGTATAAACTTTCAATTAAGAAGGGGAGAGGCTGAGGGTGTAGGAGATAATCCTTAGAACTACTACTTCAAATGCAGAGTGCAGATGAGATTCCAGAAAGGCTAACTTAGAAGCCACGTGATGTATCTTGTTTTGATATCAAGGTCATTTATAACTCTTTGACACTGTTTTCTCAGAGGAAGCCATTTAAAAAATATTTTCTCTATTTATTTCCACAAATCAGATAGCTCTAGTTGTAAAAATCCCATTGAGTGCCACACAAATCAAAGAATTATTTATCTTTTCAAATAATTAGACTGAAACAAATTCAGCACAAAAAGGCAGCAAGATAATCAAGGAACCCTGTTTACAATGAGCTGAGGAAGCCCTAAACTCAATCCCAATGTGAGACAATTGAATCAGTTCAGCATTCAGTGAAAGCAAGCTGAGCATACCTGGGGTGACTCACCTGTGCTCACCTGCCCCCAAAGGCTGAGCACTTGGCAGATGTTCTGGATTAGCTGATTTTTACACCATGCACCCCACTAACAACTGCATGCAGGTGAGCTCAAGCTACACATTTTGGGAAGAACACACTACTGTGTCCTCATGCAAGTGTTAAAAAATCTGGTTCTAGCTATTAACTATGAACCGTGCTTCCATAACACGTGTATTTGGGAAGGATTCTCATCCCTGCAAGCCCTCTACACTGACAGCTTTGAACCTTGGATGGAAAGTGTTCTTTGGGAAGGTAAGAGAACAGGATGGCCTGCTGTCCTCCCAGATCCAAGGCAAGATGCAAATTTCAGGTCCTCCGTAGCTGTCTAGCAAATATACTGAGACACTAACAGCAGTGCTTTGCTGCATGCAGATGCATCTGAGCAATTCACTTGAAGAGAACTCCTCACTGTTCTTCAGAAGTATCTGTCTCAGCTTACAAGTGCTCAACCAAAGAACAGGGGATGTTGACTTTGCACAGTAATGTTCCACCAACTTCTAGAAGGAGGGTCTATGTCTTGGCAAAACAAAGATCATTTCTTCTGGGTTTACCACCAGACAAGTGAACCAACAAACCATTGATACCCGAAAAATAAAAAACTTGAAACAAATAAACTCCAGGATTTATTTCTTCTCTGCATGTGTCCTATTAATTTGTCTACACAGCAAAAGTAGGACTACAACACAGAGAAGCCAAGATTACTCATTTCCAAAAGCTCTACTACTCTACAGTGCTGCATCCTGACAGTTACACAACAGGAATATGGAGAAATCAGTAGTTTTAACTTCTTTTGGAATGATAAATAGGGAAGAAATGGAACAACTCTCAGTATTTCCTGTCCTTGAGTCAGTGATACCTCAGAAAAAGATAAAGCCGATATTTTAGTCTTGTTCTTTAACCATCATCAAGAACGTATAAGAATAAATGAGATATTGCAGAGGATTTCAGCATGGAAAAGCTGGAGGTCCCACACGGCTGTTACTGAAATGCCCTCCAAATGTTAACTCCACCATCCAGACAACGATGCGCTAACTCAAAAAGTGCTGTGTCCAACACTAAGCCACTTAGAAGCACAGGATTAAACACATCACCCTGGAGAAAGGGAAAGGTGATGACAAGAAGCCAACAGCTAGGATCTGTAAGTTTATAAATAAAGGCACAGGGGTGAATCTAGCTAGCAAAATTAAGAACCATATAGATGGATTTTGAGGCAGTTAAATTAAATCCAGTCCTACTTCAAACATTTCTACGTGGTAGAGATCAAAAAAATTACAAGAGATTTTTAATACTTTTCATTGCATGGGAACAGTGTATAGGCAGTGTATGTATGTGTTATATCACTGCTGCTGCACTCCCTATTCTACTACCAGCTAAGCAGAACCTTTTAGTGCAGCTAATTAAGCAGAACCTAAATTCAGCAGGTTTGGATGACTTGCACCACAGTTTTAGAAGAACATCCTGAAACACTCTGTATTATTGATATACATTTTAAATATATCTTGGACACATGGAAGTCACAGTGGCCAGAACAAAACCTGCTGATGTGCCAAGTATTTCAAGAAGTAAATACAAAATCCTAACAAAGATTTTGAGTAAACTAAAGGGAATGAGAAAATGAATCTGTATGAACTGGAAATTCTCCAGGATGGCAGTATCTAGTATCACTGACTTTTTTTTTTTTAAAAGTATAAAATAACTAAAATTTTATTAAATAAGATTTTAGTCATTAAAATGATGTTGATTTTCAGTAGAGAATTTAGCTTCACACTATGGGATGATTTCAGATGTGGAAACAACATGACATGCATTAATGATGAAATTCATCTCATGCACTGGTGGCTAAATAGTCACAGGTACACACGTGTGTCCCTACTGCAGACTTGGCAGAGGCTGATCCTTGGCCCTGTGGTGTAAACACATATGCTAATGAGTGGAAGAGAGCCTAAAATCATTACTTATCAGGCCTGAAGATGACAGCGTGGGACTGCTAAATAACAGAAAAGAGACCAACAGATCTGCCTGGCTAAATAAACTACACTAAAGAATACAGTATAAACTTCAGTACTGCCACACACACAGCAACACAAACAATGGCAACAGCATCCTGTGAAGCCAGCAATTTCCTGGTCCACATGGAAAAATAGCAGCTGAGTACACGGTGCTGGAATGGTCCTGTGGTCAAGAGAGTTCAGATGGGGGATGCTCAAATGAAGAAGGAAAAAAAAAAAAATCAGTGTGTGGTATTTGACATTAACACTGTCAAAATTATGGCAAGTTTTAATGCTTGCGGTTTAAGAAGGATATTGAAAAAATTGATCCAGTGCAAAGAACCACCAAGAGGATGATTAAAGAACCTAAAACTCAGCTTAGAGAAAGGCTCCAGGAGCACCATCTGTTCTCCTTAATGAAGGGAGAAGGTTAATAGGACAATCTGATCACAGTTTGCAAGTACCTACATAAGGAGCAGAAATTATTAATCAAATAGCTCTGGCCTTTAGCAAATCCTGTCTAAGAGGCAGCAATAAAAATCCAGACATACTCAGGCCCAACACTACATGTTTATGATTTTTTAACTATCAGTTAATGCTGATGTTGACAGTATTACCAGTACTGATGCCTGTCAGCAAGGCTGAAAACGGGACAGGAAAAGCTCCACCACACATTAAAAATATGATGGGATGATTATTTTTTTTCCCTACTCAGACGCAACTTTCTAGATAGAAAAATGAACTAATTCAGAGCAGCCAGGGAATTATTTTCATAGCAAAGACTTTGCACGAACAGCTCTGTGTGTCCCATGAGGCCCTTACAGCAGGAGCATTGCTCCAAGGTGGGGCCTGTGGCATGCCACTGGGACAGGCTCTGCCTCTCTGGCATTATTCAGGAATGAAAGTTTAAGACTGAAGCATCTCTGCTGTACCATGGGCTGGCCAGCATTCCCCTGCCAAGATGGGATTTGTCTCAGTACCTCATCCCTCAGCATCTCCAACAAAACATTGACTACTGGGGGTAGAACACACACATTCCTATAGAGCCCAAACCCTGTGGATCTTCAGTTCACATTCTGCAGGACCCTGGACCGTGCAGCAAGGCAACAGCTATAACCAGGCAGATAGTGAAGAATCCCAGCCTTATTTAAAGAAATCTCCTTTTAAGATTATATTTTTATTCTTTATTGTGCATTATGTGTTTTGGTTTTTCTTTTAGAACAATTGGGAAATGTGGCTTTCCTTCAAATGCTCTTTGGCTCTGGAAGCTGAGGGAGCAGAGCAGGACTCCCACTAGTTCCTAGTTTGGACCAATGGATTCTGGCTCAATAGGTTGCACTGAGAACACCAAATCACAGGCCTGAGCAGCCTCCTCTGGACCTGATGGAGCCAGTCCAGAGGAGGCCACAAAGATGATCAGGGGGCTGGAGCACCTCTCCTACGAGGACAGGCTGAGGGAGCTGGGATTGTTCAGTCTGGAGAAGAGAAGGGTCCAGGGAGACCTAATAGTGACCTTCCAGTACCTGAAGGGAGCTGATAAAAAGCCTGGAGAGGGCCTGTTTACAAAGGCCTGGAGTGAAAGGATGAAGGGTAATGGTTTTAAATTAGAAAGGAGAGGATTTAGATTAAAATAAGGATGAAGTTCTTTACCACGAGAGTGGTGGAGCAACGGAACAGGTTGCCCAGGGAGGTGGTTGAGGCCCCATCCCTGGAGACATTCAAGGTGGGGCCTGACAGAGCTCTGAGCAACCTGCTCTAGATGAGGATGTCCCTGCTCTCAGCAGGGTGGTTGGACTAGATGACCTCTAAAGGTGCCTTCCAACCCAGATATCTCTATGCTTCTATTTAACAGTCCCCCTGTTAATAACCCAGCAGGGTTAAGGAATAAGTAACTTATTCTCTTCAGCATGTTTTCTTTGCATACACTTTGACTCCTGCGTGCCATAGGTTTGTGGTGGGACATTTCCTCGGGGCTGGGAATAAAAGCACAGAAGCAAGTGGACTTTGTTTTTCAGAGCATTATACACTTTGAGGGAGCCCAAAGGATGCATGAGGCACCTTGGGACTCCTCACCTCAAACCTCAGTTCTCTCACCATATACTGTAAAAGTATTTATAGCTCCAAGCTCTCAATAGAGCTATTCCTCATCTTCTGTCCCTGACATTTATTACAAGTCAATGCTTCCTGCCCTACACCCCACATATAGGCACTGGTTTTATGGGAAACACAACTACAGAACAGAAGGCGGTACCTCAGATCTGATGTGCGAGAAGATGCTGGTGAATTTCTAGAGATGAAGGCCTTAGAGAGAAGGACAGAGAATTTGGCTGGAAGTAGAAGCAGCCTAGAGAGCAGCCAGCAGCAGGCTGGCTGTGTGTAACCATTTATTAATTCAGCTTAAAAGAGCCAAACCCCAAGAACAGCATCAGGGAGCTGAACCCCACGCTGCATGTGGGTGCCTCACACAGCAGCCTTCACAGGCAAGTCTCTGCTGAAAAATTCCCAGTCCCATCCTTCTGCTGAGCCTGCTGCTCCACTCCTGCCATTCCTGCACAGAGACTCTGATGTTTTGGAGGGGGAGGGAACCCGTCCCTTTCTGGCAACGCAAGCATCTCATGTAAATTCATTGAATAAATGCAGTCATTTCTCTCAGCTGATCCATCCCCACGTGCGCATGCTGAAGCTGTGCCAGACCCTCAATGCAGCCAACTCTCCCACAGTTCATCACTCCTGAAGGTGAAACTGTCCGTCACCCTTATCAGCATTTCCCCCTTCCCCTCTCTTGCCTGCCCCAGACTGTCTTTGGTGAATTTCCTGGCCCTCCTTTCTTATAGGAGCTTTGCACAAGTCAAAATGCAACCCAGGCAAAGTCTTGAGAGAGACCTTGAAGAGTAAGGGATGTTATAAAGTTATTTTAAGCTGAGGAAAACTGCCTTTCCCTCAGAAGTTGACTTCAGTCTCTAGAGCCCTTGAATTTTTAGGCTTCAATCTGTCTCCTTGATAAGGCTCCATAGAAGCTGAGAGTCCCCCAAAGATGCTTCCAAAGCACCAGCAGACATAAATGACTAGAAACAAAACAAGCATCCTCACTAGATGCTCACATGAGCTTCAGCTTCTGCAATCAGTCCATGTGAGCCCATTAGTCATCTGAAACAGCACAACCCTCACCACAGCCTTCATGGAAGAGGAAGGCTGTGCTGGATCAG
Organism: Chloroceryle amazona; assembly: GCA_027560015.1. Classification (NCBI taxonomy): domain Eukaryota; kingdom Metazoa; phylum Chordata; class Aves; order Coraciiformes; family Cerylidae; genus Chloroceryle; species Chloroceryle amazona. The sequence continues at coordinate 58,370 of JANHFX010025993.1, forward strand.
CTGGAGCTGATCCTTTTTCCTTTATTTTCGAGTAACTACCAGCTCCTAGCCTGAGGACATGATTCCAGTTAAACATATGAGGTCTGAATCAGCAGGGTTTAGGCCCACTCTACCCTATACTGACTCCAAGGTCCGTGCAGGTCTGCAATACCTTATCACATCCCACAGGGCTGGAGAGGACATGAAACAGATCTCCTTCCTGCAAGGGATGCTTGCCATCTCTAGGTGCCAGTTTGAGCAGACCCCTCTGTACCTACCATGGAAATCCAGTGCTTTCAGGATATGTTTTGCTTTTTGCAACATAACTATTAGGAGAAAAAAACATACGTACAAAATAGACTTCAAAATTCATGGACCCAAAGCTTTTATCCACCTGTGGGAACTCCTATGGGCTTAGGTTTACATCCTCTTCACTTACTAAATTCAGCTGCTGTAGGAACCTTCTCAAACAGGAAAATGGAGGGTTTGTTGTCCAATATTAAGTATCTTAGAGAGAAAAGCAAGGGAGGCACTGACAACACGGAGGGAGAGATCTGTCAGGGGAAGAGATGGAAAGGATTTATTATTTTAAAGAACACACAAGCAACTGGTCAGCTGAGGAACTGTTTAGAGACATTTTTCTGTCCTTTTTACATTTGTGGAGGACGTGATAGAGAGATTTTTATCAAGCCCATTTCCAGACTCAGTTATATAGCTCTAGCTCTGTATGTACTGCTAATGAGATAAAACATTATTTACTTTCCAGAAGTGACTGGTGATTGAGGCTGTCTTAAGTTGAGACTCTTCATAAAGCATTTAGTTGCATTTAAAATACTGTGGAATCATTTATCAAATCTGTTAGCTTTCAAAGCACTACAGTCCCCAACAATTAGAAAGTTCCTGCCCCCATCCTTGCCAACTTTTCACTGTACTTTTTCACATCCAGA
>JANHFX010025993.1:61942-84919 GCA_027560015.1 Chloroceryle amazona
TACTTTATAAATGCCAGAATCAACTTAGAGAAAAAACAAACCAACCAACCACCACTATTTACAAAATCACTTTAATTTGCTACCAGAGTTTGTTCAGGTAACATTTGCCATCACTACATCCCACTGTTTGCATAGACAGCGTAGTAAACAGCTGCCTCTGTTGCAGGCATGTTAATAATCATGTACAATTTTCTATATGTATGGGTATGTATTAAAAATGCACAGAGATTGTATATTCCAGTCCATAGTCACTGGACAAATAGAGCTGCTGTTTGGTACCACCACAGAAATCACTATTACAAGTGAACAAAATAACTACAACCATGGAGCAATTCATGGAACCTTTCAACAATGGTGTCAAGCACTGAAACAGCTCAGTGTACTTCTAACATCTGACACAGTCAACAGCTGGAACTGCTGGCTCCAAGGAGCTCCTATAGGGGAAAAGGTGCTCCCAGCTGGCTCTTGAATTAAAAGGAGAAGGGGTTTTTTTTTGGTCATAAATGGCTTTTAATTAAATCTTAATTAGAAGGAGAAATCTTGAATAAATTTACTTAAGGTTCCTCAGGTCCAGGTTGGCTATATAGACTAATACTCTGAACAGATGGGGATCCAGGTACCAAGATCAAAGATCATTTTACTGTGTAAACAAGGAATGGGAAAGCATCTATAATACTAAAAAAGCTGTAGGGGAAAAAACCCATTGAGTTCCAATTGCCAGTAAAATAAGTTACAGCAGTTGCTGTGGGTGTGGATGCACACAGGCAGGATCAATTCCCAAGATCTTTACTTGGATTTTGTAGACAAGAGACTGCACAGTCTTAAAAAAATTAATAAATAACTAAATGCTTCTTTGCTCACCAAACACTCAAGGAGCCAGAAAACTAAAAACAGTTTCTGTGAAGCATATTGTTATTATGAGGATTCATCTTGCACACTGTGCTGGCCAGAGTCCCTACTGAGAGGGAGAGTTTGGAGTACTGTCTCGCTCTAATTTGGTCCAATCTTCTAACACTGCAGCAACTGGCATAAAACCCCTCCTACCAGCCTGCTATGGAGAAAGCAGAGATTTATGCTTATCGGGCTCACAAAGAAATGTGGACCCATCACACAGATAGTCTGTTCTGTGCTCAGATGTAGAATATCAACAGCTGTATTAAGCAGCAGTATGAAACATTTCCCAAACAGCTTTTACTGTTCAGGCACTAAGTTCAGCAGTGGATGTTACCAGGTCTCACCTGCTACTATTTTCCTTTTCTTCATGCTCACAACCTCCAGGTCAGATTAATATTATAGGTTTGTTTTAGAAACATCTGATTTTAACTTGTCAGCAATACAACATCTCTGAATATTGTATGCTAGGTGTTTTCATGTACCTGCTGTATCAAAGACACATGGGGACCTTCATAAGTGCCCTCTACAGCAGGTACCATCCAGAAGTTCAGAATATTTCATAAACACTCACTAAGCCTTAAAGCATCCACAGTGAAATATTATCACCTCCATTTCACAGACAGAGAGGTTGTGATTCGCCAGTGGACAAGGTTGCTTCTATTTCTGCTTCTTCCTCCAGTTTACAGAGTGCCCTGGCACAGGTCACTGCACCGAACACCTCCCTGGTGCAGGAAAGCACTTCTCCACACATTTCCAAAAGCTTGCACCAGGTCTGCTCCTGCATTTAACAGAGACACAGGACTCAGCACATTAGAGAGGAGCACAGCTTTGCCAGCTCCTCTGATGCCTTTCTGAGAGGCTGGCAGTCTGCAGAGCTTCTCCTGGAAGCCTCGAGTCCAGGGCTGTAACTGTGATTCTCTTATTTGGCACATTCAGCTTTCAAAGAGGAAAGTTTAAACTGGAGCCCATAATTGATGCACGAGCGGCTATGCAGAAACACAGCAAAAAGAACCCTCTCGAATTAGCTTTTAAGCCTCTCTTTAAAACACCAGTTGTCCACTTTTTCCTATGTTAACCAGTCTGGCAACACTGCTAGCACCAAGTTAGAGCCACGAGAAACATTTATCAGCAATCATTCTTCCAATAACAAAGTGAGAGGCTGTATGAAGACATGCAGGTACCAAACAGAGACACCACATCTCAAAGCTTATTTTGTGCTCACCAGCTTATACCCAGATTTCCTTCTCTGCTACAAGCTGTTTAAAGGGTTGCTAACTTAAAATGGAAAAAGGCTTTTTTTAAAGCATTAAAGTCACAACAGAAAGCTCCACACTCACAGCATGTCAAGCCAGCACACACACAGAAAAAAGCAACCAAAATGCAGCATTTTCTTTTTCAGCTTTGTGAGACCTTCCTGGCTCAGGGGAGCCTTTCTTCAGTCCCTACTTTCTCCTCCTGCCTAGCATATTATAAGCCCCTCAAGCATTATTTCAGCATTACTGCTTTGTTCTGGGGGGCCAGAAGCCTGCTGAAGGTGCTCAAGGGTTTTAGCATCCCCAGAGGTGCACACAACTAACCTGTAGCTTGCAGCCTTCCCTTTCCAAGGGAGACAGATGTTGAGTACAGCTGAAGCTATTAGGGAAGACAAACCAGGTTTCCATGGTTATGGGAGCCTGAGCTTCCCACCTCGGGGAAAAATGCAAGGCACGAACCACTGTTAGGAAGAAGCAGAAACAAGACCAGACTAACAGGCAGCTGTGTACTACAGCTCCTTGATGTTTTACATGCAGGCACCAGAAAAAAAGAAACAAACAACACCCAACACTTTTATTGACAGCCTGGAGATCTGTGGTCTTAGCAGCAGTGCTTTATACATGTTCTAGTGCACAGTACAGCTGAGCAGGGGCATGTTTCTGGCCCTTACTCACCTGGGCGAGCCTCACTACTCCCTAAAGGGGGTTAGCGCTGCAGGATGAGGCATTTAGCACCAGAGAGAGCCAACTGTCAGTTGATCTGAGCTGCCTGTCTCTCAGGCAAGATGAAGCAGGTGCAGGTTGCTCTCTAGGGCACAAATAAAGAGCTCGCTCACAAAAACCCTTGGAAGGCAGAATTTGCAGGTGTGAATTTGCAAAGCTGTCCTATTAAGTCAAAAGGTTTGGGCTCAATGTGCTACAAAAATACACACACACAAAGCCCTGGTCCTTTCTCTTCCTTCAGCTAAGCAAAGCATAATACACTTCGCTTCGTGCCATCCTGAAAGTAAAAGAGCTTACAATCAAAAGCCCATGCTGCTTCAAACCAAAACACTGGTGGGGCTGAGGATGCTGATACAATGTGGAAGTGACAACTGCAGAGGCCCTGCAGATTTCTGAGGCAGTGAATCTCCAAGGCACAGAGCATCACAGCCTCAATCCCACTTCAAGTGCTGGAATAGCATCACAACCCTGTTAATTCCCAGGCAAGAAGAATATTCTTTCAGAGCAGAATAACATAGATTTCAGGCTTATTTTGGGAGTTCAAACCAGGGAATCAGTTCATCACCTTTCCCCATTCCCCCTTCCCTGCAGGAATTTCTCTACAGCTATGTGGTGACCACCTGTCTTGACATCAGCTGCTTAAACCAGAACTGCACAGCCTTGGCAACATCTACCCCTGGTAATGAGACTCCTCCAAACAACACCTAGAAACTTGTGAATCCTGTGCTGGCAAAGCCTGTCTGAGCAGCAGCCACTCGAGAGTGAAGTCCAGCCGCTCTGGCAGGTGGCACATCCTCCATCAGCAATAGGCACTGCTCACATCCCCCAGCCTGTTTCATTCCCCAAAGCCTTGTCTCATTTCATAGCACAAGGGTACTGATGAGTACTGGGACAGAGAGATTTGTCCGGTATGGAGTCAGATGAAGACCAGCTGATTATTTTTCCACAGACAGTGTCTGACTGATCTGCAATTAACAAATCAATTAAAATATTATTTTCTCTTTTTCTGAAAGAGTGAAGCTGTCACCATCTGAACTGCTGTACCCTAGTCCCTGGGACTTTCCAGAAGAGTACAAAACAACATTTATGGGTACAAAACTCTGAAGCACCCAAGAACAATGAGGACAGATTCCTTCTTTTTTGGGGTGTCTTCGGCTGGTTTTGACCCCTAAGGGATGACTTTTCCAAGAGTCATCTGTGGGATATTAATTAATTTGGCAAATGAGAATCTGTGGGGTGCAAAAGCATAAACACACATAAAATGCCAAGACAATGTTTGGATCCAAAATAAAACATCTCCAAAGTCCTAGATGGAAAATAAGCTTCCATAGATCCATTTCCTGTAGGAGTAACAATGATTTTGTAATTTCTGTGACCACACTCTATTGTGCACGGCCGCAGACCTAAGCGGGCTCATCTTATCCGCACAAAAGAATTACTGGAGTTCAGTACCTGCCCACCAGGGTGTCTTAGGCAAGTCACTTGCTGAGGCAGACATTTGAGAATCTACTTAAAATGTATTTGCCTTAGCAAATGTTATTCCTAAACAATTCACACCACTCTCCTCAAGGCTGTCCATTATTCCTTTAACTCCTCTACGGCACCTGAGAAGGATTCAAGATGTTTGCATACAAGGCTTAAAAGCAATACAAACTCAGGGGAGAGATTTGACCCTGTTCTTTCTCTAGTTACCTCAGGAACAAATAGAAAGTCATCACTAAAATCCTGCTGGCCAAATACATCTGAGAACAATTTGAGAGCTGCTCAAGCAGCCCAGCATCATATATATGGGTCTTTAAAAATATGTTCAGCCTACCATTAACTGCAATAACTTGTGTGCCATTAAATCTCATCTGCTTGGCCTTCTCACCCTAAAATCCTTGCAATAAATAAATTTAAAAAAAAAAAAAAGGCAGTAATTCTTTCTCCTTGGAACAAAACCTTGACCTCTCTCCTCTGTGCATTCAGACCGAAGTACATTTTAACAGCAGCTCACTGGAAAAACATCAGGACACTGAGATGCATCTGCTGAGGTTTCTTTTCTTCTTTTAGCACTAGAGAAGGAAAGCCACATGCACCTTATGAGCACTGCTGCTCTGCAAGGGGCTGCAGGTTCTCACTAACAAAAGGAAATGTCCCTTTTCCTACCAGTTACAACACTCAGCTTGGTATTAGTAACTTTCAGGTGCCTCTGGAACATCCAAAGGGCTCTGGCTCTCCCGAAGCAAGCCAACCAGTTCTCACACCTTGACAAAGACTGAATTGGGAAGAAACTGTCTTGGACTGGACAGATAGGGATACCAAATGTATGTGTCCCCATCCCCCTGGACATGCCTGCTGTTGCCTGACACACTGACAAGCAGGTCAGATGTGCAAAGGTTGGGGTTGTCATGCTTGTTTCCTCAAATGACTATGCGAAGTCTGAAAAGAGAGAACCTCTAGATCTATCAGGTACTTCTCAATAAAATCCTTCCATGTAATACACTAATGAGCAGTTACTCAAAATAAATCAATAAACCCAAGTAACCAACAGAGGAAAGGACTTCTTGAGGACAGAAACATCTATTCATGCTGTATTGGTTGAGCTTCAGAAAAGGCCTGCAAATCTATAAATAGCTATATGTAGTGTTTCATATTCAAAAAAACCCAAAAAAGTCACAAGGATAAAGTGCAATGGAAAGCTCATCTGTAATGCTGATATCCAGTGTCTGGGAGCCTTGGCACCTTCTTTCCTGCTGTTCACACGGGGCAGGAGATTTAGCTTTCCAGAAGTAGCGCTGGCACGAAGCAAGACAGCAATGGAAGCAAGGCTCCACTGCACTATGGCACATGTCACAGAGTTGACACTTTTGATAGCTTTTCTCCCACTGCTCTTCACAGCCACCACAGTTTGTCTCAGAGGGACTGCAGATCTGGGAGGAGGCAAGCCCTCCAGTGCATGGCCCTGGGTCCATCTCTCTCATCCAATCAAGACACAACTCCAAAAGCCAGACAGCATCCCAGTCTCCATCAGCACACCCCAGCCTTTGCTGGAGAGGCTCCCAGATAGGTTGGGAGCAACAAGGGGCTACCACACTGCAGAAGCCAAGTACAGTTTCACAAGACACTGGCCTGGAAAAATGCAGGAACAAGCCTGGAAAAAGGTAAAATTGCACAAACTTTGGAACTATGTCATACACATGACGAGATCTGCAGCAGCAGGAGCACCCTGGAGCTCTGCACTGACTCAGGTAGCTCAGTTTCTATCCCAGGATAAACCTCCTTGTTTTCATCTGTCCCTATGGAACAAGGACCACCACCCACACTCAGAGTAGAGCACTACCCTTTGATTTTAAGATACCACTGCAAAGAAAGCATTCAGGGCTTAATACTCCATGGTGCTGCCAACCTACCAAGCAAGAGTTCATGCAGGGAATATACTACGATAAGATTCTCATGTCCACCCTGAGCTTCTGACTGGTTTCTAGGGGGAATTTAATACTCCATCATGTTTTTAGACATAGAGAAGAGACAGCCTGTCACCTGGGTGCATGCCTGAAGATAACCAGCCAGCGCAGGACAGATTCACACAGACTTAAATCATTTCTTCTGGCATATACTGATTTTTAAAGAAAGTATACTCCATAAAACAGTCCTTTTCTGAAGTTTTTCTTCAAGTGTTGAGAAATGTCATCTCATTTGTTTATTGCATTTCAATACTGTCTGAGCAGAGATTAGACAGCAGCTGATATTGTGAACACTGCACACAGATCTTCGAGAAATACCCATCTTCCATAAAGAGCAATCAACTATGAGATACTGAACCACTGAGAGTGAACGGTTTGAATTTAGAGTAAAAGAAAAATCCCAGACTGCCCAGATGTACCTGATATTTTCTGAATGGAGGAAGGCTAGGCTTTCTAGTAAACTATTAAATTGCTACACTTCATAAAAACTGGGGGAACAGGAAAGCTGTATTATCTTTTCACAAGGCATATCCATGTGTGTGTAGGCTACAGAAATAGACATTGTATTTTGTTATATCCTTTTCTGTAACAGACAGCAGTGTCACTACCTATAGATACTTCTGTGTACTTCATTTCTATTAGTTTCTTCGGAGTTCAGGTACTACCTACCGAAATACACATCTGAAAGAACATTCACTCACGTCTAAATCACTGAGCAGCTCACACCTAGCTCTGGGTAAAATACACAGTCACTATTCTCTGATCCCCTGGACTCCCTGATTTTTCAGCAGGTAACTTATTTTGAAGTTGCAATTCAAAGTCTGGCTTTGAAGGCTGGGTTGTGCCTCCAAGAGCACAAGCCTCATGCTCATGCACAAAGGCATCACTCTGTCCTCAGCACACTCCTCTTCTGTGTCAGTTTTACTCCTTCAGGGGAGGCTGATGCTTGGAGGCAGTCAAAAGCTTTTCAGATAGGGCATTGAATTCTGGTTTATAAGGACCACAGTACTCCTGTGAGGGTAGTCAGGACGCTGGTGAAGGAAGAAAGTCAACACCTAGAGACATAGCTCTCTCAATTCCACAAAAATCTTTATTTAACACTCAGAACTGCATCCTCTAATCTCCCTCTGTATATACCAAGATATTCACACATCTGCATCAGTAGCAAATAACATCCTATTTCCTAAAGCCCCTAAACCCCAGGAATCATAAAGTGCTAAAAATGAACACACTGTGCTGATTTACTGCTGTTCTAAGATGAGCTTCCTATTTCTTTATGCCAAAGGAAGGTAACAATATCATCCTCACTCAGAGAAGTCACCTGCTTATGGAACGGGTCCACAAATGCTTCCTCAATAAGCTGCCAGGCTTCCTTCATTACCACCACTGAGAATTGTCTTTTGGATTTCCCCGCCCCTAGTTATGCAAGAACAAAACTTGCATTTTGATCACAGAGACAGTCGAGTATCATACAGGGTGCAGTAAAGTATCATACAAGGCCAAATAAGAATGTTCTGCCATATTCAAATATCTCAAAATATTTGAAGCATATTTTTAATAAATTCAGCTGCCTTTCTGTACTAACACACTGCTTCAAAGTTGTGGTTCAAACTTCATACTGCTGTTGTGTTATTAAGGGAAAGTCCCTGGGAAACTACATCTTCCACATTGCAATAGGGAGTAATCCTTGTCTTGCATTGAGGATATGAATTTTCTGATGTTCTGGCTCAGGAATAAAACACGTTTTCTGTGATGCCCTTAACTATGCTAGAATGAGAGTTATCCTAGTACTTTAGAACATGACCTTGAGCAAGTTGCTTCTACTCTGTGCCTTATTTTCCTCTGGAACGCTGATAAAGCTCTTGATTTCCTTTCTGTAGCACTGATACCCACAAATGCAAAGAGCCATGCAACATCTTAGTGTTGCACGTCACAAAGGCTGGCGTTTCACCAGGCAGACTGACTTGCAGGGAGGAAATAATGGGAGTCCAGCTGCCAGACTCGGTTCCAGAAGCCATGTGTCATTACTAGACAATACTGAAGTCCATAAGACTGAAGCTTTTGGGGTCTTGGCAAAACACTAAATGTTGTATGAGCATGTCACATAAAGAGCCTTGAGATGTTGAGCTAGTTTTGAAAACAAATATCAAAGCACAGCAATTCAATGTTGCTGAACTGACTTCCATGTCCTACAAAGTTCCCATTCCATTTTTTCTCAGCCTGGGCAGAAGCTAATATTGAAACACTTGAACTTTCCAAGAGAATGGCCTTCCAAGAGTTATCCAAGCCTCTACCAGGCCTGAAAGGCTTTGCCTTTGCCAATATTTCTAATTGATTCCTGGGATAGTTCATGAATGTATAAGGTGAGTCACATTACCCCAGAAGTGCTCTAACACCATAAGGAGCTGACACTGCTGAGGCAAAAAAACCCAGACTGAAACATTTTCAGAAAAGCATTTTGATTTCCTAGGGCTCTACCCCAAAATGGCTACACTATTCAAACAGACAATATCTGGTATAGAGTATTACAAGCATATTTGCTTAAGCGCCAGCAGCATAAATATAAATGCATAAGAGCTCGAGATGTTGACTTGAGCTTTGCCAGTTCTACTGGCTGGCACGGGTAGGTGTGCCAGGACACGTATGACATAAGTCGTCAAAGGGAACACGACGAGGAAAATACAGGAGAAATACCCACTGATCCAGATGCTTCCTGACTTGGGTGCCTTGTTCCTCAGTGGTGAACACACACTTTTATGCACATATCTCTGACTAGTGGTGTGCCCTTGGCAGGGTTCGGCAAGATGGGCTCATTGATCCACAAAACCAAACTAACTACTACCTGAGGGACCTCAAACAGTAAAGCAGCAGAATTCTCCTACATCCTGTCATCCAAAATTCCCAATCCCCTCCACTCATAGACAAGTGACAAACTAGCCACCTGTTAGAGGCACACACAACCCCGGGTATTTTTCTCCTGTGAAGATCCATAAGGAAAAGAAAGGAAACAATTATACAAAGAATAATGTTCTCTGACACCATGTCTCCATGTTGCCTTTTCTATTAATGCAAATATTTGTCTTTGTAGATCTTTTTCTGCATGAAAAATTAGATTTACTGTGCATGGAAACTATACAGATTATTACTCCAAAACAACTTCACTGTTTTAAACTCAATAAGATTACTATAATAATTTTATAAAACATGCATAGATTTTAAAATTAAGAGTCATGTGACTCTTAATGACTAATGTGACTTAATGACACATGACTAAATGCGAGATTCATAACATTTTCATAGCTCTATAAAGATTCTCTGTTTAAAAGTAGGAAATGTTTTATATAATTGAAATACAGTCTCGTACACTGAAGGATTTAGATCCCGTGAGAAAGTGTATATCAATTTGCCTTATCAGTAGGAAAAATGTTAGGATTATCTTTTAGACAGAAGTCTAGTGTATCTTGCAAAAATGGTGCAAATGAATGAAGAAGTCCTTCAGTTATAGCCAATAGCAACATTACACATCCAGTACAAAATGTGAAGAGGGCAGTGACGCACACTGGCATTTGATCACACGCACTTGTAACTTCATTACTATTCAAGGTAATTTCCATCCGCTGGGTCTCAGTAAACCAACTATAAAGCAGTTATGGGATCCCAATCTCCTGCCATCCCAATGAATGTGAGATTGTAAAGCAGGTATTGGAATTGACAGGACAGGAGGAGAAAAAGATATTATGAAATGCAACAGTAACAAAGAAGCGACAATTGGGCAGAGTGCTACTTCAGTCCCTTCATTTTGTTTCTGTGTCTCTCTGAGATACAACACACAGATCAGTCTGTAGGATACAGCACACTTAAAGAAACAGTTCTCAGACCTCTAGTTTTTCCAGTTCCTTCTGCATCACCATTTTTACTAGGCAGAAGATTAGAGCCTTTGTCTGAGACACAGGAGGGACGTTATGGTATCGTACCCACACCAGACTACTGCCTAAACACACAGGTGTGACAACAGCAAAGAGGAAAAACACGCAGAACAAGACAACATGTTACAACAGCAATCACCTGTAAGAGAAAACCCAAAGAAAAAAAAAGACAACACAAAGAGCAAGAAAACAGACGTTTCCTGATGCCCTTGTCCATCCTGCTGAACAGTTTAGAGGTACTTTCATCCTTCTATGATATTTGACCACCATTTAGGATGATGCAGCTCTAATACATGCCTCCAGACCTGACACTACACTCTCTTACCTTCTGTTATTAAGCATTGCTGTTCTATTTGTTGCTGAAGTGCTGAAAAACTATTAAGATCTACCATCCAAAAAATAACTGGTAAACTTTGCCAGTCATGATGGCAGCTGGCATGGGATGTTACGTTCATCTGAGATGTTTCAGTAAGCACCTTTGAACTATGAACTTCAGAAAGAGAGGGAGCTAACGTCTCCACACTAGGCTAGAGGTAAACAGATGCTTTAGTAGTAAAATGGCTCAAAACCTTTTGGATTGACAGGAGAAAGCAAAACATCAGTGCCCTGGTTTCAGGGCTGTATTGCCTTACCAATTGTCATACCATTCAGCAGCACAGAAAGGGTTTAAGTGATTTCAACACATGAAAATTCAGAGGGAGGATTTAATCCAGAAGTCCTGCTGCTCTGTACCATCCATTTCCTTATCACCAACAAGCCCTCCCTCCAAAGCTTTTGGCCAGCAACACACATCAAGATCTGGATTCGACAACTTTCAGATTGCAAATGCTACCCAAGCAAGGTCTCAGATCAGCAGAGTAAGACACTAAAATCACATTGGACTCCAAATACAACTCCTAAATAAGCTAATGAAGATATGCCCCAACCTCCAAATGTACACAAACACATACTGTCCAGGCACCAGGCAACCTCCCATTTCACATAAAGTACAGAGCCATACTGACATACAGTCCCCATGCACAGTAACTCCTTTATCCAGGGGTTTCTGTAGCCATTCTCCCACTGTAGGGTACAGACAGAAAGGGCCAAACATAAGTGATTTACAAGCTGGTGTCTTGGACTTGGCACAGCTGTGTGAAACTCTGACTCTCCATCCTCACACTTATTTTGCCAGCAGGGGCTGAGCTGAGAGCCAAGAGGTTTCTGTTCCAGAGAAGCAGGAGCTGTTTTATTGTCTCATGTAGCTGTAAGGAGCCCCTTCAGGAACAGAATCAAAAGTCCAAGAAATCTTTCAGTAAAAAGGATCCAATACCAGGCCCAACCAGCTTTCTCTCATATCAAGAGAGTTCACTGCTCATGCCTTGCTATTTCTGGATTGCTCTGTCATCATCATCTGGGGTCATAATTAGAGACAATCTGCTTCCATTTTCCCCTCAAGGAGCTACATGAGCTTTTTAATTCATTAGACTCAGGTCATTCAGCAGCCACTGGCCAATAGCCACCTTGGTCACTATTTCTGGTGCCCTGTAGCATCACTAGAAATATACATAGTTCATAGTTATTGGTGCCAACTGGGGCTATTCTGGGACATGGAGTGAAAACCATGTAGTTTACAAACAAAGACGATGCAATCTGGTTTGAGTGATGCTTTTTTAGTAAAGCTACAAAATAATCCATCCAGATGAGGCCAGATCAGCCACCTTCATGGACCTAAATGTCACACAGCCCTGCAAGGCATCTCAGCGAGTAACCATTGGCAAAGTATGGGCACAACACTTGCAGCTGACATCTCCTGAACAGAAATACTTGATATAGTCTATTGTAATGTCTGCGATTTCATGACCTATTCAGTTGAACTGTATTGAAGAATTCCATGGGAATATGGGAATTTTAAAGTTTTAATTGAAGCACTACTATTTAAAATGATTACACATCACTTAGGACTGAAGAATGGTTTTTTTGAAGAAAAGAATATACAGGTTTTCCTGACTACGTGGCGGTCCTTTCCTGGCAAACAGCACCGCTTCTCACTTACAAAGGAAGTTAAAACGGAAAACTGTAAACAACTGTTTTTCTTACCCACGTAGCCCCTATACTTCAACAGATAGGAGAGCTATAAGGTTGATTAGGGAAATATTACAAGAACTACACTAAGTTATAAAGCTTTATGGACCATATGTGCCTCCACCTGGAAAAGCCTTAAAAGCATCCCATAGAATCCATGGTCCCTCAGAGATCAGTAAGAATTGGCAGTTGTGATAACTCCTCACAAAAAATAGCTAACAGTAAAATTATTCAACTGGAAAACATGAGTCTCCAATCTCGGTTGTGTTGTGCATAATACCACAGGTGTTGACAAACTCTCACAGATTCAAGGCAGGACCCATCAGTAAGTGCAGAGTCCAGGAAGCCCTTGATTGGCCTAAATAAGAAAAATATTGGGTTCAATCCAATTCAGCACAGAAACTTCAAGAAATTGGATTTTCTGCAAGAGACATGATTTTTAGGCATCTCCTTTGCAAACAGGTGGAAGAAAATATAGATGCTTACTGCAGTGTTCTTGACAACCAGAGGACAGTCCAGAAGTGTCGTATATGATCCTTTGCTAGACCACTGACTACCCCTAAGGCTGGCCAGAAGTCCATCATGCTAAGAGGGACTGCCCATGGGCAGGGAAACTGTGGAAGACAAAGTCTTCGCATACCTGAGGAGCCAGGGAGAAGAACAAAGCACCAAAACACATCTCCTAGGTGCCCTAGACAAGCTTCAAGCCAAACTTGCAGAATTGAAGTCAAAGTATGGGGGAGGGACAGAAGTGGGATGTGTCCACCTACATGGTCTTACTAATATTCTCCAAGCCCATCACAGACACTTTCAAGACAAGGTGGAAAGCCGCATTCAGGACATGCTCTGTTTGGTTTGAATAACCAAATTACTTTGCAGCTTCTCAGTAATAAAGATGACCTCAGAAAGACAAGATCAGTAAAGTAGCTGTACACAAGCCTTGCCTTTGAGATTACTGAGTATAAACTCATGCTGCATGTGATCATAAGCTACTTTCAGTAGTGGTGATGCCAGCTTTGCAATGGTGTTGAGATTCAGCAAGACTCTTCTGGACTCACTGTTCCTGAAAACCTTTAAATAAAAAAAGGAACTGCCTATGTTTTCATATGTATAGCAGTATGTCTATAGCAGGCCATCAATCAAAACTTTCCTTCCATTTGACTGACTTGCACTAGAAGATCTCCACACATGCAAAGCTCAGCATCAGCCTCAATACCTTGTTCTGAATTTCACAGACAGCAGAACACGGGGATAAATTCTGCACTCCAGTCTGCTGTCATCAACCTTAGGATGGTGCCACAGAAGAGACAATTTAATCAAGCCCAGTATTTTCTTACTATAAATAATTAAGTTTTTAAACACATTCTGTTCTTTGTCTCTGCATACTGCCCACGGCTGCATGCCTGCATTGCTTCAGTATGTCAGGCTTGTCCTCACTATTTCTGGGAACCTTCTAATCAAAGGAGGTGGAAAATTCAACCTTAGTTTTTCTGTTTTAAAAACAAAAACCAAACCCAAAACACACCGAAGTCTTGCTGTTCCTGGATGTTGATATTTCGGGAGGCAAATGCACTGTAAATACATTTTAGGCAGGAAAGCCTGAAATGCATATTTCTGAGAAACGAATCATGCAAATAAAACTGACAGGTAATTCTAGATACCTGGTACTAGGTTCAGTAGCAATGGCAGAGATGTGCGTCAGCACAGAGCCACTTGTTAAAAGCATAATTAATAGCCATTTTTAAGGTGGGGGGATATTATGACTTTTGAAGATACTATATAGCAATTTTAATAGTGGCTGCTAACACAGAAGCCTCAAAGCTGTATAATTTGTACCAATTAAGTAAACTGCTGTCAAAGTGTTAGGAAATAAAAGGTAAATAAGCCACAAATATTTGTTATTTTAACATCCCCTCGAACCAATAGAAAATTACTCCTTCAAACCTTTACTACTAAAGTAATTAATAATTAAGGTCTAAAGGCATTTAAATAGGACTTAGACCATATAATTAGTATTATTTCCATTGTGTTTTAACATATGTAAGGCATTAGAGACCTGGCCTTTGCCTACTGACCAAATTTACCTACACAAGTGGAACTCTGGAGTAGCTATACAGACTTCAGTTAAAGTCTGGCCTGGAAGAGGAAACTCCAGGCAGCAATTTTTAAACTTCTCTGTGATTTCTCCCTCACTTCTCATATGGCAACAAAATGGCTACAATCTGCAGCATGTAGTTTCTCCACTGCGACACACTGATAGGAATAAAAAGTTTAAAAATTAACAGCTGGCTTCATCAATGCAATTATTTGATAATGTATGACACTGGTTAACAGGCAACCTCAGAATACCTGAAGCACTGGTCAATACTAAAAGGGAATATGAATTTAAGGCTAGGGTAAAAAAAATTCTCAAAAACTCAGATTCAGCCTTCAAAGAGATCAGATAAGCTGGAAATATAGAGGGCAGGTCTTGGTGAGTAAGCTTTTTCTACTGTCAACCCAGTTATGTTGCAATGACTTGTTAGTACCACATTAGGAAATCCTAGTCTTCCTTGAGCTACAACTAATGTTTTTGTTCTCCGTAAATTAGAAGGTGCTGGATTCTAATTTTTTTCCTCATTTTGTTGACTGAATTTAGGGTTATTCTAAAGCAGCAGCAAAATGGATACTTTTGTATCATAGCAAGCAAAATGGGTGCAAGGTTTCTCAAGTAAAGAATGAAATCATACTGTACATCTTTTCCTAGACAGTTTCAGAAAACTAAGCTGAATCTCCAGATACCACCTATGATGAAACAGTAATACTGAACATATGGAATATTTTGGTGGTTTTTATTTATCTTTCCATTCTAAAGCCATTGCTGCAAGATGTTCTTAGCTGAAGAGCAGACAAGTGTTATACTTACTACAATTCTCCCCCAAAACACACATTCAGGAGTTCACATCAATAAAAGATGAAGCTCCAAGGTCTGTCCCTTAAGGCAAAAGTTCATCCCACTGCTGAATTTCATACAAGTTTGATCTTTTAAACTGCACAGCCACCTGCATTTCCCTCCCCCCAATAAATCACAGCCAAATTCTAGCCACGACATCTGAATCCAATTCTTCAATACCCCAAGTAATGATAAACACTCGGCTATGTATGTGATATTCACATACAGACCAGTATGTGAATGGAAGGAACAAGAGGCAGAATTCAGAATGACATTTAGCGTTCAAGCTCCTCGGTAGGATCATGTCAGAGACCAATGTCAGCTAGAATAGACCTCAAGGTCTCTATTCCAACGTTTGCTTCAGTTGGGACTATCAAAACACTTGAGCATGCCCATCCTACCCATAACCCTTGGCTGGCTGGACTTGGAGAGGAAAATAAAAATAAAAATGAGCAGTAGCACTTTATGTTGGAATAAGTATGGCATAAGAGACTTAGTGACCAGACCAGCTTCAATCTTCCCGAAGAGGCCTTCTTGCTTGTTAGCCTCTTTTGGAGATAGCATTAAATTCAAGGAAAGTGTTTTTTGCATTAATAATACATTCTCAATGACTGAGAAGCAAGGCAACTTTCCCTCATTACACCAATAAAACATTCAGCACTTCTGGCTTTTCTTCATAAATCCTTCAAGTAGCTACATTCAGTAAACTAATCTTACCTATTGAAGACTGATGGTGGATAAGCCAGTCTAAACCAGCTTCCAAGAGAGGAAGAAGCACACTAACAGCTCAAGGAAAAAACAAAACAAAACAAACACAACAAAAAACAACAAACCAACAACAAAATCTCAAACAACCCACAGTTTTCCAAATTAGAAACACTATTCCCTACTTTCCTGGTTTCTTGCTTTGCAGAGGCGATTAAAAATAGCAAGTAAAACGCCTTCTTTCTGGAAGTGCACATCCCGATGCACACACTCAAGGTGTACCGCAGCCCTGCTCCTGCACTCTGCTGAGCAGCCATCATCTCAAGCCACAAGAGTGCTACTGAAACATGACGACACCATAAATAGTTTAATTCAATCTGAAGAAAAAAAACTTGCAGCTTTCAATGTGTATCCTGCATAAGTATCAAGTCATGAGCTTCATCCAAACCTGTGACCCAGCAGAAGAAACTCAATGAATTAGGATGATGATTTGTACTCTTATAGAGTATGAAGAAGACTTCAAAGAGGCAGGGATATAGGAGCTATAAAAAAGGAAACATCCTTGTATCACTAACAGGAAGATAGTAAACTCTCTCTTCAATCATTTTAGTACAGCACCATTATTAAAATCTTTATACTTTGAGTGAAAGCATTAATTATTACGCCCATTAGGAATATTTTTCATTGTCAAATTACCTTTTACCATGCTAATAAACACCAAATTCTGCATGTAAAAATTAATCATGTTGTCTCCTTTATAGGTCAAAAGACACAGACTAAAATAGTTTTTGCAATTCTCCCTAAATAGCTAGCTTTTGCATATCGAGTTTTATGGCACATTAGAAATGAATGCAGCTCAGACAGGGTTTGAATAGCTGAGTAGATAGAAGGGGAAAGATAAGAGCAGATAAGAAAAATCTTGAGGTAAACTAAGCCTTTTGAAATAAAAACTGCTTTAAAAAAAAAATCTAGTTTCTTCTTTTAAATTTCTAGACCCTAGATGAACTAAGGATGAAACAGCTGTATGCAGGTCACTACTCAAAGTATCCACAGATTATGCTTCCAGCCACTATACATATAAATGGTACATCAGAACAGCTTAATGTATTTAAAAAAATATATCATTTTAAATTACTCCAGCATTTCATTCAGGCTAAAAGCAACTTCCACAGCTCCCACGTAACTTGTGGAAGTGGAGTGGAGGAATTTGTCTGCTTCTAGGGTATTTTAATAATAGCCAGATGACTAAGTCCTCCTCCCGGTTTTCTATCATTTAAGCCTGTTACTAGGGTCCTCTTTCCTCTTTGCTTTAGTGACATGATGGGTTTACAGGTACGAAGGGATATGAGCATTGCCACTCACTTTTGCCTCCTCATTATGAGGTCCATTAGAACGCAGATGCTTTCTGGGCTCTCCTTTGTGCAGTATGAGATAGGCTTATGTCATCATTTCATCCAGAAGTTGTGGACACCTGCCCACAGTATTTCATCAGCTACTAGCTGATGGTTAATAAAAGTATTGGACCATTATCTGCTCTTCTAGATGGCAGCACAGCCAAGTTTTGCTCATTTGCTAGTCCCACACAGCAGCCTTGTACTCTTACCATCTTTGAGCTCTCCTAGGACACAGTCACATTGGTGTTTTGTTCAGTGTAATCTCTAGTGTGAGTGAAACGTTTGTTCCTCTTACTTTCTGAAACACATTAAAGTATGCACGCAGTGCTAGCTTCATCCCTTACCCTCCCCACACACACCCCCCCCAGCTTTCAGCAGAGTCTGAGGCACAGGAACAAAGAGATCTTCACAGCACCTCACTTCAGCCTCAGGGACAAGGTGTTAAGGGTCAGGCAAGCAAAGCATTCTCTTGCTGGTACCCATATGGAAATAGAAAGCCTGGAGCACAGTGGAGATGAAAACAAACAAATAAATAAAATCAGGCCATTTATTTACATTCCCAAACATGCTTCCCTATGTCAAACTTCGAGCAGCCAGTTTGAGAGCTGTTGGCCTCCGTAACATGTCCTGGATCTCTCACAGCATGTCACTGTGAAAGACAGAGGATGTGCAGCTACCCCCTCTACGGAAAATGAGCTGCTCAGAGAAGCCTCTGACCATCTTGAGAGACATGCATACAGAGATACATTCCCCCCAAAACAGGAGACAGTTTTGTAACAAAAGTAACTGTACCCCTAGTTGGTTTCCATTACAAGAAGTAACCAAGATGACTTGTGTGACCTGGTCTTTATCAAAGCAGCCTGCATTACTTCAACACATGTTCAACAACGTGCTGCAGACTCACCTCTAACAAATACACGTGTCAGGAAGACTCATGATGAGGTAGGTTTTTATGCGAGTGTCCCAAACAACTTCAGGATATGAACTACAGCTGGGATCACCAAGTTCTTTTAAAATCACCAAGATCATTGAAGAGGGTGACGAAGGTGGGAACAGTGCACAGCAATCTCCAGAACTACATGTTCTCACTTGCCACCCTCTCTCACATTGTCCATAAAGCCCATCTGCAATCCTAACATTCACCGGCTTCTGTTGCGTTTTGATCACAAGTTCTTCAAGGTGAAGATACTGTCCTTTACAGGCATAGCACGCAGACAGCTGTGCAGAGAAAGCTGGGCCATGATGCTGACTCTCACCAAGAAGGCTCCAGAGCAGCTCCAGGGAGGAGCGATGGATCAAATCCACTCTGCCTGTTCACTTATCCACAAGACAGCAAGACGAAAAGACCTCAGACCTGTTTGCCAGTCCCAAGAGGGCAGCACTGTGCTCTGGGTAAACTGGATCTTTCTGCTGTTTATGGGAATTCATTTAAAAGGCCTGAACATTGCACATCTATGAACAGCAACATTGTGGCTTTTCTGCAAAAGCAAAAAGCCTGCCCCTAGCCTTTGTGCCTGGAAAGAGAACATGACTCAGATTGCACTACTGTGGCAGCATCTGCCTGGGAAAGCCTTTTGCAGAAAGGTCCTCTGCAGATACCTCCTCAAAGCCCTGCTACTTTGGAACTCTCCATCAGAAGAGAGCGCTAAGGTCAAATCCCCTGGCTTCTAACACACAGCTTCCTGAGCACGAGGATGGTGTTCCAAAGGGAAGACCCACTGCATAGAGGATGTCTCTCCAACCTGACATCACTATCCTCCAACAGGGCAGGACCATGGGTGAGAGGACTGACAAGAGCACCTCCAGATGTCGGTGTGACAGCCAACAACATGCTTTGGCTTTGCTGTCCCAGTAGACCAGTGAACAAGTCCTGCTGTATTTCCCATCTAACACCATGCATCCTGTGCAGCCTCCCCACAGGCAGTAAAACTTCACCAGGGTCACCAGTGCCCAGCACTGACCATGAGGGAGGAGAGAGAGCACCAAGAACTGTCTGAGCACTTGCAGAAGGCCCCAGCAGGCAGCATGCCTCTAACCCCCCACATGCAACACTGACACATCAAGTCCCCAATCCCCACCCCAGACAAAAGTAGCAATAGGTCTTTTTCACTTCTGGAAACAGATTTCCTGATGCCTTCAGGACTACAGAAAAGGGTACAGCACCTTCAGAGGAAGGGAGCTCTCCTTGCAGCAAGGCTACCCTGCAGTTCCTCTCTGCTCCATCCACAAGCCCAGCGATACATTCCACACTGTGCAGCTTGACACTTGCTTGGCTGATTTTTTTCCCCAGCCTCTAAGACTAAACATCACTGTGTGATGTTTCTTCCCCTGCTAAGTGTCTTTCTGACTGTGACTGAAGAATCTGGCGAATGATCAAGTATTCTTTAACCTCCACATTAACTATTGTTAGCTTTGGCAAAGCCCAGCTCTTGGGATGCCTGGCGTGGTATCGCTTACTGCTGCAGCCTACAGGAACTGCTGTAGTGGCGAGATTCAGAAAACAGGGATCGGGCAGAAGATGCAAAATCAAATTCTCACCCACAATGCCCTCCCTTCCCCCATTGCCTAATGAGCTTTGGGAGCAGCTACAACTTCTAAGCTTCTCACTGCTGAAAAATGTTGAAACAGTGAATGCGCAGAACAGATTAAGTCAAAGAAGCACTAGTTAGATGAGGCCAAATGTTACTTTTAGACTACAAGGATATGTTGGTAACATCAATATCCATAGAGTATTACAATTATTTATCTTTTAGAAGTCGGGAAGAGGTAGAGTTGTTCATCTCCAGTCAGGCTGGAAGGAGTCACACGCTGCACCATCGCCTCTTCCTCAGCCCACACCAGGACCCTCTTGATTGCACTGTTACTGAACCAGTCCTAACAACAAAGTCCTTAGTCCTGCACTCCATTGTACAAATACTAGGATATTCATGAGAATGAGGGGAGAAGGACATAAGTCCAACCATTGCAATCACCTATGGCTGCTCCTCAGAGCAGTGACAGAGATGGGCCTTTAGCATTGCCTCCCCACCCCCCAGAGCACTGCAGGCTTTGCAAAACATCAGCACCAGCCACGTTCAGACAATCAAGTTGTCCTGGGATAGCAACTCCTAGACAGAAACATCCACAACAGTCACCAGGGGTAGCTGAATTCAGGGACCAGAAGGTAGTTTTCTTAACAGACCTTATGTTGCTTAATATAGCACACACTCTATCCCAGTATCTGCATAACGCTGAGTTTGAGATGTTCTGAGATTTGCACTGAGGAAGACTGGAGGGGTGGGAGAAGGGCTGAGGAGGAAGCATTTAAAAAGCAAGGGATGACTTCTGTATACAGAAGACACACTACATACAAGCAGCAATCTTCTAACACAGAACTTGCAATGCAGAGGCTTGGTTAGTAATGAAAATAAAATGGAAATAAGTCCCTAGTAAGGCAATGCAGTTGCAAATCCACCTAGGATTAGTGACAAAAGCTGAAGATGTGAAAGGTTCAGGCTTGTACTTTCCCATGAGGGAAGACATCCCTCATTGTGCCTCACTATATGAGTACATGAAATTAGTCTCTTAGATCTGCACACCATAGGCCTTCTCATGCTACTCCAACACTAAGCAAATTTCAAGAATTACTTCTGTGCCAACACAACTGGATTCCTGCTGTGAGCAGACAACTTCTGCCTTCTAATTTTCTCATTAAGATGCCAAAGTTGCTTATGTTTTTCCCTTAAGATCATCTGTACTTTGGACCTGTCCCATTCCGGTACCTTGATTTCTGCTGGGTTTGCTCTAAATAGCCCTTTTTTCTGCATAGAGGAAACACAGAGAGTATGTTCCCCACCTCTACCCCATCAAGGAAAATCTCCAGTAAGAGCAAACTGAGGAGAATTTTTCCCAAAATATAACAGTAGTGACCCTTGGGGTTGTCTCAGCCCCTGATAACCCTTCCACCAAAGGCAGGAGCCTGGGACCATAGACTGCTGTGGAATCCATCCTGCAACTCAGACACAGGTGCCAGTGGTCTGAAAGTCTGCCTTGTTCAGCTGCTCATTGCCAGCTCAGGCAGTGACTGCATTCTAACAGCCACTATCTATTTGCACAACATTGGAATCAGGTGACCCTCTCTCAGGTGCTGCTTTTGCCACCAGCTAGCTGGACCCCTTTTACTTTTATTGCAGGTGATACCTTTCTGCCCTCTGCACAACTCCTCCAGCTGCATGAGCTCCTTCAGAAGTTCTATGGAGAGCCTTTTGCTTGCTTGTGTAGCGCATGACAAGGCACGTAACATATTATACTAAAGTCATTGTCTATTTGATTGGCATCAAGACGTGTACCAGTAGGACATGCAAAAAGTTAAAGGTGTCACATCTGAGGTTAACTGCTAAAACATCACGGAGAACCTGCCCGCTCTCCCCCTCCCAGTAAATATCAAAGCTAACAGGACTGCTGTGAGTTTTCAATCAAAATCAAGTCTTTGCAGATACACTTTTTTTTTAAAAAAAAAGAAAAAAGAAAAGGTGCTCACCTTTCCTCAGGCCCTGGTAATTCTGTTGATCACTGCCCACACAAAACTGTACTTTATAGGACATACTGCCTCCATATGATTGAAATAGCTTCCTTCCTTAATCAGCATATAATCAGATATTCCCACACAGGAGAACTATAGCCCTGATTGACAAGATAGTTACAAAAATAAACCTGAGGTTTAAATATAGCTTGCTCAGCTCCCTGGAAGGTATGTAGTATTGTGTTATACAAGTCTACCATCATTTTCCTTGAATTAATATAGTCCATGTTCTCCCACTGCCTTGATGTCTATCAGTTAAACAGCTACCAGATTTCTGTTAAACAGGAGAGCTGTCAGCTGGGGTTAGGTGGGAACTAGCCCTTCCACTGCATGGACTGATTTAACATCGATATTTCCCTGGCAATTAACATTTACAGATTTTGAGTTCATGTACCAGTTGAATGCATGATGTCTGATGTAATTGTAGAGGTAGGCAGGTAAATAACCACGCAGAACTACACAGCTATGTATGGAAACAAAGTATATATACTCAAATGAAGGGATATATTTGGATTAGATCTATGTCTCTTTATATGCAAGCACACAAGGTAGGCAAGCAATATTTAATTATTTCTTTCTTTCTAGGGTGGACAGTCCAATTGCACAATACTCATTGCATTTCTCCTAATTTATCAAGATGTTCTGATGTGTTCAATATGCAATGTAATGAGGGCAGAGCTTTATAGCCCTGTTCTTCTCGTTTCAAAAAAGATTTTATTTTTTTTTGTTAAAGCCATTCTAATTATGAAATGCTTTTTTCATCGCTTAAAAATCTCCCCATCGCTGACTGCCTAAAAATCATGGGACAGATCTCATATTTATTATGCAAATCCTTAGCATTAAGAAAACAAATCACCAACTAACATCTGTCTCACCCTAAAGGAAAATAAATAAATTATATTCAAACACCCAAAAAACAACCACAAAACAAAACCAAACCCCAACAAACACACACCACCCTTCGCTACACTCCCCTACGCAGCTGACTGAATACCCCCCGCCGGAGTGGGCAGGGAAGCGCCTCCCGAGCCCGCTTTCCCCGCCGGTGCTGCAATGGACCCACCACAGCGGCACGGCAC